>MJHO01000034.1:2051661-2299922 GCA_002076135.1 Xerophyta viscosa
TGTGAATGTGCGTATCATTGAATCTGTGAGTTTATGGATGTGTGATATGTGGTTTGTGAATTAGCAAAATCGGCGAATGTTTGAATCCGTGATTTGTATCTATGATTTGCGAGGTGAATGTATGAATATTTAATCGGCGTATCTCGGTTGTCGATTGCGGGTTTCGTCGGGTATGTAAATTCGTATATGTGAATGTACATGTGAATGTGTGCGAATCTATATAGGTGAATGTATAAATTTGTGTATTTCGGTTATCGGTGTAGCAACTGTTGAATGATTGTAGTTCGAATAGGTAAATTCGTATGTGAATGTGGATGTGAATGCAATACGAATATTATTACGTCAACTAATTATCGTCCGAGGTTAGAGTGAGGCGGTTAACCGAACCTTACACCTCGGTTCGATAATTAATTCAATGGTTTGCATTTCGATTGAAATTTTATATATGAAATTGATGATTATCTGTTGGCTATATTGATGGATGTATGAGGTAAATGTTTATTAGGTCGATTAATTATCACTCGAGGTTAGAGTGAGGCGGTTTAACCGTTCTTTACACCTCGATTAAATGTTCTCGAAATTCTAAATGTTTTCAAGGATAAAAGATATCTTCTTAGCTTTATAAATTGATAAGAGGTTTAAAGAAACATCTCCAAAACCGAGATTAGAGTGAGGCGGTAACCGAACTTTACATCTCGAGAATTTCTACAAATGGGCGATGAAGAGGAAACGGAAACGCGCTGAGCCCAACCTAATAAAAATAATATTTTCACACACTACACGACGTTAAGAACATTTCGGCACTACGACTCGACATTGACGAACTATATTTATGCATGTTCTATGTTATAGATATTTGTTACAAATATGTCTGCAGTATTCCTGAGGTTGGGATGAGGTGGTTATCCGAATCCTATACCTTGACAATGATTTGTTTTCATATATATTACCACTACCTGCATAATATCCAATATTCCGTTTGAGTTTTTAATTAGCACAATAATAGAGGTGGTTTCCCGATTTCTAGAAACTTGTGCTAATTTATGTTCAAAGAAGGTAGAAACAACGAATCTTAACTTTAAATAAAGCTAAACCACTTAATTAAGAGTACCCTCTTTTGAGGGGCGATGTGGGGGTGTCATATCTTCCCCACACGTAATCGACGAACGAGCCAAAGAATCTCAAACATGCCTTATCCGGTTTCCTAGATTTCCATAAATATCTAGGTGGCGACTCCAAAATTCTTCCCTTGAGGGAGGTCGTCAACAGATGGCGACTCCACTGGGGACCCGTCAGGCTCGTTCTAATTAAGTGGTTTAAATTTGTTTAAAACTAAATTTGGACATTATACAAATTGAACATTACATTCGAGCATTCTTTTCCTGGCTTGTATATTTATTGCCCTTTTATTATTTCTGCTTCTATTGCTTTACAACATGTCATCACGAATACATTTACTTTAATGTTGGCATATGCATAACCCAGGCCTCGACCCGGCCTTAGTACTGGAATAATATCGAAGTTCGTGTGCAATGCATACGAGTAGTCGTAAAACCCAGCCCTCCAACCTAGTCCATATGTTATCTGGGTAGTACCATGGCTAATGTATTATATATGTTAGTAACATGGGAAATCCAGCAATGACGGGCTATTAGTTTGACCTCTGGTTTAATAATGGCTCTCATGTGCAATACATGTGGGTATCCTTAAATCCCAGCCGCTTAAGATGACCTTTAGCTGCATCACCTCATGACAGCGCACACACTACTTGATATAAGACATATAGGCGCTTCAATATGTACGGAAAGATTTTAAATCTATTTCTCTGTTATGATAACTTCTCTCTTAACTACGATTATATCGACCTTCATCCTGCAATTTTCTATTAGTCCACTAATAATAATTTCTATCCGATCATTCACACAAGTGACACTTTCGTCGTAATTCCTATTCGATCATTCTCGTACCAAAATCTCTTTCCTTTTGACTTTTAAGTTGAGACCAGTTATTTGTATAATGGACGCTCTTTTCAATGAGTTTGTGAAACGGTTTCTCTCATACGTTCAAACATCAAGATATATATTGCATAAGAAATATGCAGTCATGGAAATACCCGAGCTCAAATCTTGGATTAAATGACACGACCGAATAGTGACCAACGACTATCAAAACTCTCTTCGCAACACAATTTACATCATATCTACCATGGTAGAACGGAACATTGCAAACTTCATAGTGGTGCACTAGATCTACAGAGCTGATTGATACTGGAATTTTGAGATTAAAAGCATATGTTGGTCGTACCATAACAGAAGGCATTCATGAATGGACGAATAAAGAGCTTATTGATGCCATTCGACCATCATTATCATCAGAGAGAAAAAGTTAAATCTGCAAGCGTGCTGCTTTCTTCTGCTCAATCATGAGAGATATCTTTTGTTTAGTCTAAATACTTGTCGACTAGGCCACTTTAACTTGTTTCTTTTTGAAAGATTACCTTGTCTTGGAAAAAGATTTTTAATAACGTCTTGCGAACGATCTTTTTCAAATTATCAAATTGCCTCCTGTCAATAATTCTGCAGATAATAATTCGAAAATACATGTTCCGCTTTACCTAATAGGAAGAATGTCTCACAATTTGTCAAAAGAGTGGAAAGTCTTTTCAAGCGCACAAGCAAAAGGAATTTTCTTTCTCACTCTACATCATGTGTTTAATTTGATGGTGAAATTTCAGAAATTTTGAAAACTTTTGAGCTTGCACTAGAAGAACTTGCTTTAGTAATGACTATTTTAAGTAAGTACATCTTTTTGTGTGAAAATCATCGAGCCTCACTAAGTGTATTATGATAGGTGAAAATCATTGATTAATTTTGCTTTCATGAGGACATGATTCAGATCATAACATGAATTTTCAGTTCTCGAGTCGTTTTAAAGACTCAGCACCATTTTTGCTTTATTTAAAAAAAAAAAAGAAGAAGAATCTATTTGCATGATATAGTTATGTTTGATTTACTTGATAAGTTTTGCAGAACCCATGCTGAAAAAAAAAGGGGGGAAAGAAAAGAGGAAAAAAAGGGAAAAAGTTACGCAATCATATGCTCCGCTACTTTAGGTTATTTAGTAATTAGGAGTATTCATGAGCCCCATGTTTATCTTAAGTCAAACGATAACTTAAAGTATGAGCATGCAAAATACAAAAAGGTGAAAAGTCAAATGATCATATACTCCGCTACTATGGGTCATCTAGTAACTAGAAGTATTCATGTGATCAATGTTTACTTTTACGTCAAACGATAACCTAGAGTATGAGTATGCAAAGCACCTTAAGTCTGTATTAATCGAGTAACCGGGTGCTTTCATCACCAATGTTGGTACTCGCGTCAAAAGATAAATACAACTTAAGGAATGTCAAAAAAACAAAAAAAAAAAAAGAAAGAGAAAAGAAAAAGAAAAAGAATGCTTTGGTTCAAGATATCAGTCTTTAAAATCATTCATAACTATTGATTGCAATCAGATTATCTCAATATATTGCTTTGAATGTTGTTGAGCGCATACATATACTTAAGAACTTCAAATGCTGTTCATGATTTGAATTATCTTCTCATAATTGCAATTGATTGAAATGTCTTTTACTTTTTATTAATACATTTCCGAGATGAATATGATATTTGTACAAATTGATGATAACTCAACTTATTTGGTCATGTTTAAGCAAGTTCATTCAGGGGCAAGTATAATGTTAAGTGGGACTATTCGTTACATTACAAGACAAGTTGTGAAACATTCTTCTTGCTTATTAGCTCAAACAAAGAAACATGTTTTGAGAAATTATAGTCTGCAGAATCTAATCGACTACGCTTTTTCTCACCCGTTCCAAGCAATATTTCCAAACAAAGCTTCTAAGTCTTTGCTTTTCAAAATATTTTTTTAAGAAGCCCCACCTTTTAAATGACCATAACTTACTTGTATCCAAACGGGGGCAATTTTATTGTTTGAAAAATGATCTTTTCAAAGCTGATTTCTCCCAATTGTTTCAGACAATGATTTTTCTCATACTGAAAACAAACAAGTTAACATAAATAGAAGACACACGCACTTTGACAAGCGATTGATGAAACATAGGTCTCGTATGCTGCATGTGGAGAAGAATACTGGGGCAAAAGTTTCTGGCAAAAATCTTAGACTGGGACAAAAGTTTCTGGCAAAAATCTTAGACTGGGGCAAAATTTTCTGCCGAAAATTTTTAAACTGAGGCAACTTTCTGATGCAAAGTTCGAACCTTTGAAACTGGGGCAAATTTTCTGATATATCTCATTCCAATTGCTAAGCTGAGGCAGATTCTCTCTCATGAGATTTGAACGGAAGCATGAAGGAATTATAGAGATCTAAAGTTTACAAATTTTGATCCAGTATTGAAATAATGTGGACAGGAAAAGATCAGCACTAACAACAAAGAAGCAAGAGTTTCAGCGCTCTACCTTCATCAACAGAAAATTCAAGGACAAACAATCAAATGAGAGATCACAATAGATGCTCAAACTCATTGAAAAGAGTAGTCATTATGTATGCATATTTTTCAAAACACGTTTTCATCCACACATATTCAACCTTTGAAACTTCAATGAAAATCCTTCATCTACCTTTATTATTACAACTCAAAATCACAGCTTCACCTTCAAGACACACGGTGATCTCACACCTTAAGTTCGCCCACGAACGTTAAAGTTCGTATACCTCTTAAATTAGGGTTAGAGTGAGGTGGTTATCCGATCTCTACACCTTAATTATTTTGAAACATATCGAATCAATTTCTTCAAAAATAATAAATCAAGGTTAGGGTGAGGCGGTTACCCGAACTCTACATCCTTGATTATTTGAATTGATCGCATGCATTTTAACATTTCATGTTGCACTGTAGGATATACTTAAGGTATATTGCCCATGGATGCTAAGATCCATATATCTTCAATTTGCTCACGGATGCTAAGATCCGTACATCTTTACATTTGCCCACGGATGCTAAGATCCGTGTATTTCGATTCGCTCATGGATGCTAAAATCCGTACATCTTTAATTTGCTCACGTATGCTAAGATCCGTAAATCTTTAATTTGCTCACGGATGCTAAGATCCATATATCTTCAATTTGCTCGCGGATGCTAAAATCCGTACATTTTAATTTGCTCATTGACGCTAAGGTCCGTACACTTTTCTACTTACTTGCCCACGGATGCTAAGATCCGTACATTCTATCTACCCATGGATGCAAAGATATGAACGTCTTTAATCTACTGGCGGATGCAAGGATCCGTACTTCTCTGATCAGGCTACGGATGCTAAGATCCGCATATCTTCAATATGCCAATGAATGTTAAAATCCGTAAATCTTCAATTCTGCCAATTTTCTAAATAACAATTCACCGAAGTGCAAGAAATCTCCTCGACTTCGCTCACATATCAAATTACGACACATGCACCTTTTATACAACCACTTTTTAAGACACATGACAAGCGTTTGTTTTCAAACATTCTGCAATTAAAATCAGCTTCGCCAGCGGATGCTAAAATCCGTACTTTGGATCTGCCAACGGATGCTAACATTCGCGCTTCCTCGATCTGCCCATGGAAGGCGAAAAACCATCCAACTTTCATTTTCAACCCATGGTAGGGGAAAGTCTACCAACTTCGCTTTTCAACCCATGGTAGGGGAAAGTCTACCAGCCTTTATTTGTAACCCATGGTAGGGGAAAGTCTATCAACCTTTATTTGCAACACAGGATAGGGGAAAGTCTATCCAAACTTCTTTTCAACCCATGGTAGGGGAAAGTCTATCAGCCTTTATTTGTAACCCATGGTAGGGAAAAGTCTATCAACCTTTATTTGCAACCCAGGATAGGAGAAAGCCTATCCAAACTTCTTTTCAACCCATGGTAGGGGAAAGTCTACCAGCCTTTATTTGTAACCCATGGTAGGGGAAAGTCTATCAACCTTTATTTGCAACCCAGGATAGGGGAAAGTCTATCCAAACTTCTTTTCAACCCATGGTAGGGGAAAGTCTACCAGCCTTTATTTGTAACCCATGGTAGGGGAAAATCTATCAACCTTTATTTGCAACCCAGGATAGGGGAAAGTCTATCCAAACTTCTTTTCAACCCAGGGTAGGGGAAAGTCTATCCAGTTTTAATCTTTTTAACCCAGGATAGGGGAAAGTCTATCCAGTTTTAATCTTTTTAACCCAGGATAGGGGAAAGTCTATCCAACCATCATTTTTAACCCAGGATAGGGGAAAGTCTATCCAACCTTCGTTTTAACCCAGGATAGGGGAAAGTCTATCCAACCTTCGTTTTAACCCAGAATAGGGAAAAGTCTATCCAACCATCATTTTCAACCCATGATAGGGGAAAGTCTATCCAAACATCTTTTCAACCCAGAGTAGGGGAAAGTCTATCCAGTTTTAATCTTTTAACCCAATGTAGGGGAATGTCTACCAACCTTCGTTTTAACCCCGGGTGGGGGGTTATCCACTACGTCTGCCCCGGGTGGGGGGTTATCCACTACGTCTGTCCCGGGTAGGGGGTAATCTACCATGTCTCTATCTTTAAACCCTAGGGGTAATCTATCACATTTCTTAATTCTGAGTCCTTTCGCATTACATCATCCAATACAAAAAGCGAAAAAAAAAAAAAAAAAAAAATCATTCAAAAACTATCGCTCTCCTAACAGCCAAAATGTGATATCTCTTTATCTTTACCCAACCCTTCTCTGAAAGATTGGACAAAGAGGGGCAACTGTCGACACCACATTTTGTCCGGGCTGCAAGTCCACATTTGGTAGATACATCAGTTACGACCCACGAAGGACAATTAAATTCAACCATGCTCGTTCGGTCCAATCAAGGCCAATTAGACCCTATTATGCTCGATCGATCCAACCGAGTCCAATTAAGCCCAATTGACCTAATTAAGCCTTAGGTTCTATTATGTTTAATTGGCTCGTTAAATCCATTTATGTCCGATTAAACTCATTTGGCTCTTTCAAGCATAATTTGTCTAGTTTAAAGCCCAACTAGTTTATTAAAGCCCGATCAAATCTTGTTCACGCGTTTAAATTCAAATTGGCTTTATTTGAGATTATTGGAGCAGAGAGAATCGCTTTAAACTCTAACGTACTACACACGAGCAAGATAAAATTGTCATAATCAAACTTTTGTACACGTGGGGGCTATCAATGCCTAATTGCAATGTGCTGGACCTAAGAATGCAAAATTCTGAAGGCCGTTTTTGCAAATCTGGAAACATAGGGTTTTTGTTTGAAATGTAAGAAATTCTATATAAAGGATATTAGGGTTAGGGTTTTAAAGGGGGGGGTGGCGCAGCCACCGAGGGAACCAACAAAAAAAAAACAACAAAAACAAAGAGAAAAGGGGGATCGCGATCTCGAACCGCGGCCTCGCCGTCCCGCGCCCGCTCCGCCGCCGTCGTCCAGCAGCAGCCGCAGCTGCGTCCGCCGCTGCGCGGGGTCTCGACACCGTCGTCCTCATCTCTCCCCCCTCGAGCTTCCACCGCTGCGTTCGCCGAGGTCTCCACCGCCTTGCCCGACCTCGCCGCTTCAGATCTGAACGCCTCTCCACCCCGCGTTCGTCGCCCTAGTATCTTCGCCCACCGTCGTCCCACATCCAACCCCGTCGTCGCCAGCTCGGGTCCCGACGTCGCAGCTTCAAACCTCGCCGCCGCTCCAGATTTGCAACTTCCGCTGCTTCAGGTTCCTCGCCGTGTCAAGCCCCGCCGTCTCCAGCTTCAGATCTGGCATCGCCGCCTCCTTCGCGTCGTCGTCGTCTCCGTGCAGCCCTCGGCGCCGCCGCCGCTCAGATCTCGTTTCCCCCCGGCGGTCGCAGCCCCCGACGCCGCAGCTTCTGGGTTCGCCGCCGCTGCTCCAGAACCGCCGCTGCCACCGCCGCCGACCCAGATCTGCTCGACACGGCCGCCGTCTTTGCAACCTCCGGTAGCTCGTACCAACCCACGTTCCGAGGTTCGCCGCGTTCGTCACCTCAGATCCTACACCGCTTCAGATCCAGATCTGCCGCCTCGCTTGGCTGCCGCGCTTGGCTCCCGATCCCGCCGCTGCCTCTGCTGCGCTGACGATAGCGAACGCGTCTCTCCTTCGCGGTTGAACGACAGGTAAGTACTCGAGGTATACCCTAAATCTATAATCGTTGAACATGTGAATATGTTGATGTGAATGTGCGTATCATTGAATCTGTGAGTTTATGGATGTGTGATATGTGGTTTGTGAATTAGCAAAATCGGCGAATGTTTGAATCCGTGATTTGTATCTATGATTTGCGAGGTGAATGTATGAATATTTAATCGGCGTATCTCGGTTGTCGATTGCGGGTTTCGTCGGGTATGTAAATTCGTATATGTGAATGTACATGTGAATGTGTGCGAATCTATATAGGTGAATGTATAAATTTGTGTATTTCGGTTATCGGTGTAGCAACTGTTGAATGATTGTAGTTCGAATAGGTAAATTCGTATGTGAATGTGGATGTGAATGCAATACGAATATTATTACGTCAACTAATTATCGTCCGAGGTTAGAGTGAGGCGGTTAACCGAACCTACACCTCGGTTCGATAATTAATTCAATGGTTTGCATTTCGATTGAAATTTTATATATGAAATTGAATGATTATCTGTTGGCTATATTGATGGATGTATGAGGTAAATGTTTATTAGGTCGATTAATTATCACTCGAGGTTAGAGTGAGGCGGTTTAACCGTTCTTTACACCTCGATTAAATGTTCTCGAAATTCTAAATGTTTTCAAGGATAAAAGATATCTTCTTAGCTTTATAAATTGATAAGAGGTTTAAAGAAACATCTCCAAAACCGAGATTAGAGTGAGGCGGTTAACCGAACTTTACATCTCGAGAATTTCTACAAATGGGCGATGAAGAGGAAACGGAAACGCGCTGAGCCCAACCTAATAAAAATAATATTTTCACACACTACACGACGTTAAGAACATTTCGGCACTACGACTCGACATTGACGAACTATATTTATGCATGTTCTATGTTATAGATATTTGTTACAAATATGTCTGCAGTATTCCTGAGGTTGGGATGAGGTGGTTATCCGAATCCTATACCTTGACAATGATTTGTTTTCATATATATTACCACTACCTGCATAATATCCAATATTCCGTTTGAGTTTTTAATTAGCACAATAATAGAATGAGGTGGTTATCCGATTTCTAGAAACTTGTGCTAATTTATGTTCAAAGAAGGTAGAAACAACGAATCTTAACTTTAAATAAAGCTAAACCACTTAATTAAGAGTACCCTCTTTTGAGGGGCGATGTGGGGGTGTCATATCTTCCCCACACGTAATCGACGAACGAGCCAAAGAATCTCAAACATGCCTTATCCGGTTTCCTAGATTTCCATAAATATCTAGGTGGCGACTCCAAAATTCCTTCCCTTGAGGGAGGTCGTCAACAGGAACCATCTTCCAACAAGATCCGATGCATGCACATTGACGGACTAATACCCTTGATGTCGGCTATAGTCCAACCTATTGTTGTTTTGTGGTCCCGTAGCACTCTCAACAATCTCTCTTCTTGCAGTGAAGTCAGGTTCTTCGCGATGATGACTGGTAATGCCTCATTATCTTCCAAGTAAGCATACTTCAAGTGGTCAGGGAAGGTTTCAATTCCAAAGCTGGTGCCTGCACCACAGAAGGTAGCAATTTTGTGTGAGATGATGGTAATTCTAATTTACTAACTTCATACCTTTTTGTAATTGGAGCTAATGACTGCAATGCCATGATCATCTCTTCAGCTTCAGAACTCAATGGCATTATTGTATCAATTTTTGCAAAACCTTGACTAAGTACTAATTCCAGCTCATCTTTGTTGCTCAACTCAAAAATCTCCTGCGCAAACACATCAACCATATCAATAGAAAACACAGAATGAACATCACTACTAGGGTACCTCATGGCCTCGAATATATTAAATTTGACAATCTCCCCATCGAATTCCATGGTGAGGGTACCGTCATGAACATCAATCTTCGTCTTAGCCGTTTTGAGGAAAGGCCTTCCTAGCAATATCGGTGCAGAATCTGTAGATGCACTGTCCTCCATATTCAAATGTAAAAATCAGCAGGAAAAATCAGCTCGTTCACCTGTACCAAAACATCCTCAACCACCCCTTCAGGGTATGCATTAGAACGATCAGCTAACTGAATAATTACACCTGTTTTTTGTAAAGGACCTAAATTCAAAGATGCATAAATTGACTGTGGCATGACATTTATGGATGCACCCAAATCTAACATAGCACGTTCAAATCTAGTATTACCAATCACACAAGGAATCGTAAACGTACCTGGATCTTTACATTTTTTTGGTAACTTACGCTGAATCATTGCTGACACGTTCTCCCCCACACTGATCTTTTCATCACCTCTCAACTTTCTCTTCGAAGTGCACATCTCTTCAGAAACTTTGCATATCTTGGAATTTGCTTAATGGCGTCGAGAAGAGGAATATTCACTTCTACCTTTCGGAAAGTATCAAAGATCTCCTTCTCTTGTTCTTCCTTTTTGGATTTAGACAACCTGGTAGGAAAAGGAAGTGGAATAGAATTAGTAGAATTATGCCCAACTGGTTGAGAATTTACCTTAGGGACGTTCACAGTACTGTTTCTAGCATCCTCCTCTACTTGATTCTTCTTGGCTGAAACTGAGGCATTCTGAAGAGTAGTATCAATCTTTCTTCCACTTCGTAGTGTAATGGCACTTGCGTTCTCCCGAGGGTTTACAACTGTTTGAGAGGGCAATTTTCCAGAACCTTGAGCTTCAAGCTTGCTCACTGTTGTAGCTAGCTGACTTACTTGATTCTCCAAATTTTGAATGCTTGATCTTGTCTCATGTTGGAATTGTTGTGTGTGTGTTAGGAAACTTTTAAACATATCCTCAAGAGATGTACCATTAGATTGAGCTGTTTGTTTAGGCGGATATGGCTGTTGAGCTTGTTGAAATCCCTGCTGCTTATTTTGGAAAGCATTCTGCATTGGCTGCCTATTTCCTCCATAGCTCAAATTGGGATGATCCCTCCATCCTGGATTGTAAGAATTAGAATATGGGTCATATTTTCGCTGAAATTGTCCTGGGGAACTTCCGATGGCGTTGGCTTGCTGGACTTGCTCTTCTTCTTGTAAAGTTGGGCACATATCCGTGACATGACCAGTAACAGAACAAATTCCACACACCTTGATAGCTTGCATGTTATTTACTGCCATTTGTCTCACCAAAGAAGTTAAATCTGACATCTGACGTTCAAGACTAGAAATATTCACCTCGTTAACCTTCTTTGGTGCATGATCCACTCTCATCCCAAATTGTTGTGAATTAGCCGCCATGTTAGAGATTAGGGTCTTCGCAGCTTCTGGTGTCTTGTCCACCAATGCTCCTCCACTAGCGGCATCAATCATACTCCTCTCCATTGGTGATAAACCCTCATAAAAGTACTGGATTAGAAGCTGATCAGGAATTTGATGGTGGGGGCAGCTTGCGCATAACTTTTTGAAACGCTCCCAATACTCATACAGAGTCTCTCCATTGTATTGCCGAATGCCACATATCTCTTTCCTTATGCTGGCAGCTCGTGAGGCAGGAAAATATTTCTCTAGAAAGGACCGTTTCATCTCATTCCAAGAATTAATTGACCCTGAAGGAAGGTCATATAGCCAGTCTTTTGCCAAATCTGCCAAGGAAAAGGGAAAAGCTCGTAGCTTCACTTGTTCCTCTGCAACTCCTTGTGGCCTCATGCTTGAACACACCACATGGAATTCTTTCAAATGCTTATGAGGATCCTCACCTGCAAGACCACGAAAAGAAGGCAATAAATGTATTAGTCCCGACTTCAATTCAAATGCAGCTTCTAAATTAGGGAACTCGATACACAAAGGCTGTTGATTCAAATCAGGAGCAGCCAACTCCTTTAGAGTTCTGTTATTCAAAGCCATTTCTTTCTCTACTTCAGATGTTTTAGCACGTGCTGCTGAATTTTGCCTAACTTCTTCCTCAACCTACGTGCAGTTCTTTCAATTTCTGGATCAAACTTCAAGTCTCCTGTATGAGAAGATCGAGTCAATCGAGTCATAAACCATAAAGACAAAGAAAAGAAACAAAGAACTCTAAAAAATAAAAAAAATAAAAAAATAAGGTAAAAATTAACTAAAATGAAATCACAAAACTAATCAAAATAAATCAGTCCCCGGCAACGGCGCCAAAATTTGATGCTTGTCGAATTCACCAAAAATAAATTACTGTTCTCACCAATTCTTGTAGTATTAGAAAGTTCAGGTCGAACCCTAGAGACTGATTATGTTGATCAATTTTATTTTCTAACCTAAGAAAAACTCAAAGTAATTAAAGGATAAATGAGGAGGGGGAGGTTTTGAAACCAGAGGCAAACAAGTTAATTAGAGCAATAACTAATTGAATCAAAAAAATTATAAATAATCTCAAGCAAATAAATTCGGTTCAGAGATTTCTCACTTACAGTTACAGATTGATCATCGGCAACTAAGATTTTATTCCTATTCGAATATTTAACCAAGAATTATCTAAAAGCTAAATAATTCTTTTTCTTCCCGAATTCATTAATTCAGCTCAGCACTAAAATCAAATTCTTGTCACTAATATGTTTCGGTATTAAGCAATCCAATTCATCTCAATGACAACATTACGTTTTAGGAAGATGTTAAATTCGAATAACAATTCACCCAGCATGAACTATTTAATTCGTTCTATGTTCTTTTAGGTTTACAACAAAAACTGCGAACATAATTGTGTAACCTAATTGCTATATTCATTAACTTTCACAACAATTACGGATTATGAAATTAATGTAGCATTCAATCACAGAGACAATTAACTAATTAGCTACTTCAGAAAATCGTCTATGTAATCATATTAAATCAACACGAAGAAACATAGATATTCAAAAAGAAATAAATCAGAATTAAAACCGGTGCCTCACAATCTTACAAACTGAAGTTTAAATATCTCTTGAACCGAACAATGATTTTTAGCTACACATGGTGAACAACAACCAAGTAAAAAGAAAATTGAAAAGAAGATCCCCTTGCTCTAACCGGGTGCCTCATATTATACTTGATATTCTGCATTAAATTCCAACCCTTGATGTATTTCTATTTTTGGTTTCCTTGAATCTAGTCCGTCAATTTCGTTTTTAGCCATTATTGTTAACTCAATTTTCTGAATTATTTCCTTCTATTTCAGCCCCAACCTTCTTGTTATATTTGTTTGCTCTTTTGGTAGCCATAAGTTTCTATTTTCATGCAACAAACGTGCTATTTCTGGTCCCTAACTTTCAGCCTTTGTTGATATGTTATTTCCATATTTCAGATCTTCCATTCCAGCAGCACCTTCCTATTCTGCTTCAACTTCCAAGCTTGTTTTCAGGCTCTAAACGACTTTTCTGAGCTTCGGTTTCTACAGAAACGTTATAGGCCTAGTTGTTTAGATGAATTTGGGCTTTTGAATCACCTCATTTGGACATCGGAAGCTTTAGATATGTCCTTTTAAAGTAACATGTGTCGGATGTTTACATTAGCTTCCCAGACCAGAACTTGGAACAACGTTTGGAGGCCCAAATTAACTCGGATTTCGAATCATTATACCATTCCGGAAAGCTTGAGAAGTCATGTACAATTTCTCTGAAGACCACTTTGATGTTCTGGATCTCGAACATATTGAAAAACCTGAAACAAGCAACAAACGTCAAAATGCTAAAATGCTGGAATTTCTTATATTTAAGCACAATTACTTCACACTTCATAGTTTATGTCTTAAACACAAATATCAACATTAATACTCATAATAAGACATGAAATAAGTCAAATAACCAAATGTAAGGAGAATAAAAGAATAAAATATTGATCGTATCAGTCCCGAACTTATAAAACGGTTCGCCCCAGGTTTCGGTCGACCGATAGGGGTCTCGGTCGACCGAAAAACCCATGAACAGCACAAACACATCATTTCCAAATCACACTCAACACGCACACCTCCGTAATCGGCGGGGTCACCTCCCTCGTGATTCGCCCGTCATACGGCCGACCAAACATGCACAAAAATACGAGGGTCTTACCCACAAACAAACATAGCAACAAACGGGTCAAGAAAAATACGAACCTCACAGACATCGTAGATGACCTCGTCTATTTATCTTCCGGTGATTGCAAACTTGACAGTGCATCGCCGATCTATCTGGATTTTGTATGCATCTTTGGACCACCCGATTTCATACGGCCTCGGGTGGGTTATGGTCTATAGCTGCAATTCTCGTATCAATGCCTCGGAAATGAAATTTCTCTGACTTCCGGGGTCGACTATAGCTGTAACTAGCCTCTGCTTGACTTGCAGTGTTACGTGAAAGAGTTCTTCTTTCACGGTATTGGGGGTCAGATCCGAGCTCGGTCTCGGTTCATCCCATATATGTTTTCTTGCACAAACCATTACGGATAGTGTAAGGTCTACCTCATGTGCCTGAAGGGCTTTGGAATTTTCTTCTTCTTCAGTCATGACCAGAGTTCTGGGGGTATCGCGACCTGCCTTCTTCCGAGGTCCTTCCTTCCAATGCTCGGGCGCGAGCTCGGGGTGAGCGAACCAACACTTCGCCTCGGTATGTCCCTCGAGCTTGCAATGTGAGCACTTGGGTCTTCTTCCTGTTCTCTTCTTGGGCTCGGTTTCTTCTGCTTCTTTTCTAACCGAGCCACCCTTTGCTTTGGGTGTGATCAGCTGGGGCTTGGTCTTGTTATATTTCTTGGGATGCAATGTCCTCTCGACGATTGTCCCCTTCTCGCATGCATCATCTATATCGAAAACCGAGTACATCTTGAGGTAGTTACACACCTCGTCATTTAGTCCCACCAAGAACTTCTTGAACACCTCGGCCTCAGCCAAGAAGATCCCGAGCATAAGAGCGCTATGCTTGAAGTCAGTCGCGTATTCTTGCACCGTTTGCTCGGCATATTGCCTGAGATATATCCACTTGCGCCATTGATCTTCTTTATACCCGACTGAGTAAAATTGCTTTCGTACTAGGGTTTTGAACTCTTCCCATATCATGCCTTGCAATCCATGGGTCTTTATGTACGCGTTCCACCACACCAATGCATGGGATTCCATCTTCACGCGCACGAATGTCAGGCGCTGCAAGTTAGTAAAATTGTATAACAAGAAATACGATTCTAACCGATCTAGCCATGCATCTAATTTCTCCCCATCAACGTCTCCTCGAAACTCCGGGATCTCTATTTTTGCTTCTAGCTTTACCGATCCCCACAATGATGCCTAAGCTGATCTCTGTCCAGGTTCATGCATCCCGACCACCTCCATGGGCACTTTTCCGGGTCTGCGCGTACCTGTCTTCTCTACTTTTTAGGGATATTTTCTGGTTCGTCTTGGACGGATAGTATCACAGGCGTCGGCACGGCGGACAGTTCAGTTTCTCTTATGCTCGAGGGTGTGGGGTTCGCAAGGCTGTTTATCAACTGCTGAAACATGAATCTGAGCTCAGCTAGTTGGGTCTCCATCATCGTCATGCTCTCATTAATACATATTAATTACTTTTATTAATCTCTCTTAATGACGCTTCGTAAGCATCATTATTTGGTCTTTTTGTCTTTCGCCTCTTGGTCTTCTAACCTTTGATCTTCTGTCTCTTCGTCTTCCGCCTCGGGGTCTTCATTGCATCGCCTCGGATCTTCTCTATATTGCCTCGGTCTCGGCTGAACCTCGCCTCGACTCCGGATATAGTTTTACGTTGGCATGAGCCTCGGTTCTCCTCTATTCTGGTTGTACCTCGGCATCGGTCTTGTCCGGTCTCGATAATGTGGACACCTCGGTCTCGGTTTTTGTTATGTTCTGATGTGCTTCTTCCTCGGCTTCGGCAAGGCTTCTCACCTCGGCCCAGTCTCACCTCGACGTCGATATCGTTGACTTCACGATAACGGCCATGTCTCACCTCGACCTCGGTGATATGGACACCTCGGCCTCGGTCCTGTCTCATCTCGACCTCGGTAATGACGTCACCTCGGCGTCGGCCTCTTCGGGTCTTGGGATCCTCTGGATCAGGTGGTGTCGTCCTCTAGGTCTATTCTAATGTTTTTCAACATCCTGGACTCATTTGAGATGTTAAAAATTGGTTTCGGAGCCTCATTTTTGAGTTTTCGGGTTTGCGGCTTTTCGGACGCGTTTCAGCTACCGACGAATTTCAACATTGTGATAGGTGTTCTTACGGTTTTCATGGTCTCTGATTTCACTGATGATGTTTAAATTTGATTTTGAGGCTTGTAACGAGGGCTATACGAGGGTGCAAGTTTATGTATTTTTTGGTTTTAAACTTTTTCGGCCGCCGTTGCCATTTCCGGCGGCGGTTATCACTACCGATCAGTCAATTGAGGTGTGTAGACTATATTTTTCAGGTTGTAAAGAGATTTATGCTATCATATGTCGCGTTTGGAAGCGTCGGGTGCGAGTTCGGTCGGTTCTGGCGACGGCGACGTCGGAGTCGGCGTTCGTCGAGGATGGTGTTCAGCAGCAAGGAGCCTGGAGTAGCTGCGGACGACGTCTCCTTTCCTTTCTCCTTCTTTCGGCGGTAGTTTTCCCTCTCCCTCTTTCTCTTTCTCTCTCTCTCTTGATCTCTCTCTCTCTCTCTCTTGCTCCTGGCCGGCGGAAAGGTCCCTTGACCAGCGGCGGCGATGACACTATCTCCTCCCTTCTCTACTCTGCTGTTAGTGAGAGTGTGATCCGTATGCCCTCCACGGTCCTAGAATGTGGCCGTGAGTGCCTCGGATGTAATTTAGGATCTAGGGAAGAACAAGTTTGAATACCCGATTATTTTAAGTGGAAAAAGGAGAGTTGGCCAGCCTATACCGTGCCTAGCTCCCTTGCTCAAACTATCCTTCAAAAACCACTTACAAACTCTCTAGGTTGCCACACAAACCGTGGCCTCCCTAGATAACATGTGCTCGGCCTCTCCGAGCCCCTTTGCCTCCCCGGTCAAAGGAAACCACTAACCCACTAACATGAGCAATAAAACATACAATAATGGAGAGCATAATCATGACAAGGAAATGCAGTCACTTGCAACCGCTGGCGCCCCTTAGGCTCCCTGCGCGCATGCCTGGCCGCGCGCGCGCCTGGCCGGCTTCCTGCGCCCGTGCTTGCCCTTGCGTGCCCGTGCCTTGCGCCCGCGCGCCCGTGTCTGCTGAAGTCCTCGCCTACGCGCGCTGCCTGCGAGCCCATGCCTCTTAGCCTCCCGCGCGCCCGTCCGCGCGCCCGCACCAGTCCGGTCCCCGCACTCATGCTCGGCTAAGGAATGTTACGCACCCAAGTCATGTTGCACGCACCTTGACCCAAGAGCCTCCTGGATCAGAGTGAGCTCTCTCGTTTTCTTTGCTTAGATGGGAAATCAAATAAACAAAATGAAGAGGGACATATTGATGTTATCTAGTGAATAGGAGAGGAAAAATAAAATTTGTGAGAGGATGGGTGGAAATGATAAATAGGTGGCTATGCAGTCACCCATCCCATTAACCTTTATTTAATTTTTTTGTAACATATTTAATGATGTGTCGTTTGTCGGTTGGTCGAATTGATGTTTTGTGTTTCAGCTCTAATCTGATTCATTAAATTTGGTATTTTGGTGTGTCCTGCTCTAATTTGATTTGCTGAATTGGGTGTTTTCATATTTTGCTCTAATTTGATTCGTCGAATTCTGTGTTTTGGTGTTCTGTGTAGATTCTTTTATGATTTAAATTTGATTAGTGAAACTTGGTATTTTGTGTTTTGTGCAGATTTTCTTTGTGTCTTGAGTTTGATTTGTGGATTTTGGTGTTTTGTGTTGTTTGTGGATTTTCTTTGTCTTGAATTTGATTTGTGGATTTTGGTGTTTTTGTGTTTTGTTTTAGATTTAATTTGTGTGGCCTTTTATTCATTATTTTTGTTATTTAATATAATTTGTTGTTATTATAATATTTACTTTTATATTATTTTCTTCTTTTCCCCCTTTTTATTTTTATATTTATTATTTATTATTTTATTTTATTCTTTTTTTATTATTTTTTATGTTACTTATTAATATTTTTTTAATCCCGGATAAAATAAGGTGTCAACAGTTGCCCCTCTTTTTCTGATCCTTAGTATAAGGATCGGAAAAAGATAAAGGTGACCTCCATTTTGGACGATGAAAAAGATGTCACTTGTGTAATGCGTTAGTTTGGAGTTGCTCTTTTTTTTTAGTGGAAAGAGCTCAATAAACATGGGATCAATCGACTCATGACACAAATGACTCTAGAGCGGTTGCCTTGAGGGTAAGATTTGTAAGTTTGTAGTCATGAGACGGTCGTCACATGACAGGAATGACTCTAGAAGCACGGTCTTTTTCAAGGGTACGATTTGATAATGATGGGATAGTTGACTCATGGAAGTAATGACCCTAGAGCACGGTCGTGTCAAGGGTAATATTTGAAATTTGTTAAAAATGACCCTAGAGTGTGGTCACCTCTAGGTAAGATTGAAATTTGATAATCATGAGACAGTGGTCTCATAACGGAAATGACAATAGAATGCGGTGGCATCCAGGGTAAGGTTTGAAATTTGATAATCATGAGATAGTGGTCTCATGACGGGAATGCCTCTAGAATGCGGTCGCCTCAAGGGTAAGATTTGAAGTTGGTAATCATAAGACAGTGGTCTAATGATCGAGATGTCCTTGAAGTTCAGCCGACTTCAAGGATAAACGTGGGATCAGCCGTCCCAAGACAGAAATTACCCAAGAGCACAGCCGAATCAAGGGTAATATTGAAATTATGATCAAGAGAATAGTCGTCACTTGACCGAGATGAACTTGAAGTACAGTAGACTTCAAAGGTAGATTTGATAGTTATAGGATCAGTCGTCGCAATGACAAAAATGACCCAAAAGCACAATCGACTCAAGGGTAGGATTGAAATTGGTAATATGAGACAGTGGTCTCATGATCGAGATGTCCTTGAAATTTAGCCGACTTCAAGGATAAACGTGGCATCAGCGTCCTAAGACAGAAATGACCCAAGAGCACAGCCGACTCAAGGGTAAGATTTAAAATTGTTTAATCGTGAGACAGTGGTCTCACGATAGAAAGGTCCTCGAAGCTCAGCTGACTTCAAGGGTAAACTTGATAATTATGGGATCAGCCGTCCCATAACGAAAATGGTCCTAGAGCACAGCCGACTCCAGGGTGAAATTGAGATTTTGTAATCACGAGATTAGTCATCTCATGACCTAGATGTCCTTGAAGTTCAGCCGACTTCAAGGGTAAACATGAAAATCATGGGAACAGCCGTCCCATGACAGAAATGACTCTAGAGTACAGCCGACTCATGGGTAAGATCGAATCCCTAGTGGTCTGTCCAGCCTTCAGGTGATCCGAAGCTCCCTAAGGGTCCTCCGACATCGTAAGGAACAAGGATGTTTACTAGGATCTAGGGAAGTCAAGAACAAAATGCGCAATAAGATGTCTTTAGTGGAAAGTATGAGTCGGCCAAAAACAATGCCTCCTCCCGTGCCTTGCCTATGCATACACTTACAAAACCACTAACTTTTGGTTGACCGCCACAAGCCGGCGGCCTTCCCTTAAGATGCTCGGACAACCCCCAAGCCCCTTTGCCTACCCGGTCAAAGGAATTGAATATCCCACTACATGAGCAATTAACATACATAAATGAAAGAAATAACATGACAAGGATGTGAAGCCACTTGCAACTGCTGGCGCCCCTTCGGCTCCCCGCGCGCATGCCTGGTCGCCCGCGCGTCTGCCCAACTTCCGCGCCCGCAGCCCTTGCTCTACGCCCGCGCGCTTCAGCATCCTGCGCCCATGTCCGCTGAGATTCTCCTCTGCGCGCTCCTGCGCCCGTTGAGGTTCTTGCCTACACGCGCCGCTCGCGCGCCCGTGCCTCTTAGCCTCCCGGGCGCCCGTCCGCGCGCCCGCACTAGTCCGGTCCCCGCACTCATGCTTGGCTAAGGCATGTCACGCACCTAAGTCATGTTGTACACACCTCGACCCAAGAGCCTCCTAGATTAAGCCTCCCCATCGTACATATCATTGCTCTGCAATGAGTCACCTAGAACTCTAGTTGAGGAAAAACCTTGCGGCCCTCCTCCAAGGTATACCACTTGGCCTTAGAAGGTAAAGTCCCTCGCCGGCCTACTCGGTATCTTTGTTGCTATCCACTTCTTATAGTGATGATCTTGCGCTTCACAATGCCATCCTCGGCTAAGGGTTCTTCCTGCCCCAACTCCAACTCATCCATCGACGGCAATGTCATAGGTTGATCATCATCCAGCATAGAAGGCTCAAACAACTTAAGCTTCTCCGCGTTCACCACGGAATACATACTCATGAATGGTTGCAAATCCAATTGGAATGCGTTGTCACCATGCTTCTTGAGTATCCGAAAAGGGCCATAGCGTATAGACTTAAGCTTACGCCCTTGTCCCTTGAACCTCTCCTTACCAAGGTGTAGCCATACCTTGTCTCCAATCTGAAATGTGCATGGAATCTGAGCTCGGTCATGGCATGCCTTGTACTTCTCTTGCGTCCTCTTGAGTCGCGTCTCCACCTCCCCGTGCACCTTGCGGATATGCTCCAGAAACTTGCGCGCCTTGCTTGACTCGCTCGCCTCTTTAGGTGTGTTGAGCTCGGGTTGGCTACCAAACGCTAGATGAAAAGGGCCTTGAGGCGTATACCCAAGGCATACCTCAAATGGAGCTTGCGTAGTGGAGGCATTTCTGCTCGGTTGAATGCAAACTCTATGTAAGGCAAACTCTCGTCCCATGTCTTCGGATGTTTGGCATTGTAACCCTGCAACAAATGCACCAAGGTGCGGTTCACCACATCAGTTTGGCCGTCCGTTTGCGGGTTAAATGCAGTGCTTCGGTTGAGCTTGGTGTCCATCAAGCTCCATAGTGTCTTCCAAAACTTCCCAAGGAACCGGCTATCCCTATCCGAGATAATGGATGAGGGCAGGCCGAAGTGACGCCAAACATGATCAAAGAACAACTTAGCCGTCTCTTCGCCCGTGACCGTCTTCTTGCATGGCACTAGACAAATCATCTTGGTAAACCTGTCCACAACAACAAAATGTAGTTATAGCCACGTCTTGTGCTTGGCAAGCCTCCCACGAAGTCCATAGACACTCTCCTAAGGGCGACTAGGAATGGTTAATGGCATGTATAACCCCGTCTTCATATTCGTCGGCTTGGACATACAACATAGTGTGCATTCCCTAACAAAGTTCTCCACATCCACGCGCATGCGTGGCCAATAGAGATATCTCTCCAAATTCTTCAACGTCTTCTCTACGCCGAAGTGCCCTGCTACCTTGGACGTGTTCGCCTCGCGGATCCACTTCACTCGGTCCGCTCCTTGAGGTACACATAACCGGTTGCCTCGTTATAGCAAGCCTTGATGCCACTCTAATGGATGCCCATATAGACCCTGGCGTGCACGCTGTCCCACGCCCGACGTCTTGCCTACATCCTAGACCCTTGCTCCCGAGGCCTTGGCTCTTGTGCCCGCGGCCGAAGTGCTCGCGCCCGAGATGTCTTTCGCGCCCGCGCCTGAGGTGCTCGCCGTGCCCGAGGCCTTCTTTGCGCCCATCTCGCCTTGGCTTGTCCAGCCCTTGAAATCTTCATCCTCCGCATATAGTGGCCCATACTCCTCATGAGCCATAGGAAGCACCTGCATTACCACCCCGCATAAAAGCGCCGACACACCCGTCCTCGGCGGCCGTGACAACATATCGGCCAACTTGTTCGTCACGCCCTTCTTGTACTTCATCACGAGGTTGAACTGTTACAAGTATGCCATCCATTTCATATGCCGAGCTTGTTGCAATTTGGATTGCGTTTAAAGGTATTGCAACGGCCGATGATCCGTATGCAACACCGTCTCCTTCCCCAAGATGTAATGCCTCTAATGCTTGACCGCTTGATGTAAGGCATATAGCTCCTTATCGTAAGTAGGGTAGTTGCGTTGAGTGCCTTGGAACATCTCACTGTGATAAGCCACTGGTCTCCCATCTTGGAACAACATCGCGCCCATAGCGTGGCCCGAGGCATTGCACTCCAACTCAAATGGTCGTTGAAGATTAGGTAAAGCGAGCACCGGGGCCGTGGTGATCTTCCTCTTCAATAACTTGAACGCCTCCTCATGCCTGTCCGCCCATACGAACTTGGTGCTCCCTTTGGTCAAGCCATGCAGTGGTGCCGCAACTTGTGAAAAATGTTGGATGAACTTGCGGACATATTGGCATGCTCCAACGAAACTCCGCACCTCCGTCACGTTCTTCGGCCTTGGCCACTCTAGGATGACCCGCACCTTGCTCGGGTCTATCTTGAGCTCGCCTTCTCTCACTATGAATCCCAAGTACACGCGGTTGAGTCGCCCAACCTCACACTTCTTCATGTTGAGCTTAAGGCCGTGCTCCTCAAGCATTGCGAAGACTTTGCCAAGGTGCTCCACATGCGTAGTCCAATCCTGGCTAAACACAAGAATATTATCTAGATACACAATAACAAAGTCATCTATAAACGGCCTAAGAACCTCGTTCATTAGCCGCATGAATGTGGCCGGGGCGTTGCATAACCCGAACGGCATTACCAACCACTCGACAGTCCCTGCTTGGTCTTGAACGCCGTCTTCCACGTATCCTCCTCAGTCACCCGAACTTGGTGGTACCCCGATTTGAGGTCCAACTTAGTGAAGAACTTTGCGGGCTGAAGTTGGTCGATCAAGTCTTCTATTCTTTGTAGTGGATACCTATTCTTCACCGTGATCTTGTTTACGGCACGATAGTCCACACACATCCTCCAACTGTTGGGTTATCGGGGTCAATACGACATCAGATGCGCAGCGGAAATTTAAAATTTTTAATACAAAAGCCCCGTGTACCCGAATACAGGATCACATTGGTATGCTATAATAATCAAATCATTCACATCGCATGTAAATAATAAACATGATATAATAAATTAATCTGATTAATTTATTACGATCCTATCATGCATCTAGTCGCGGTTCGAGTTAATCGAAATACCTTGGCGGGTCGAACACGCCGCGTAATGGTTCTCAGATTCTGATGAATAGAGCCGCGAAAATACCCGGCCTCTAACGGTGATCCACGCTGAGACGATCGCGAAACCGAAATCCGATTTAATCGTATTAAATCGAAATTGGGCTTTAGGATCGGATCCAAGCCCGCTAGTGAACAGTACCGTCTACAGTACCGTCTTCTTCACCTTCTTCTTCTTCTCGCGCCCGCACTGCCCAGCCGTATGCCGTCCGCTCTTCGCGCCCGTAGCTCGTCGGCGCTGCCTCTGATCAGTAGCTGATCGTCGTCTCCTCCGGCTCTTCGATTTGCTGGGATCGAGCTGCCGTCGGTTGGTGCAACAAATTGCACCCGAGTGCCTGGTGACGAGGATGTCACCAATTTGGTTCGTCGTCGTCGCCCGTAGTCCAGTCGGATGAAGAGCAGTCGCGACCCGTGGAACGCTGCGACCGCCGATCTAGAGCTTCACGGATTTGCTGATCGACGAACAGTTCGTAATCCGTAAACGAATCCTAAGCTCACCGGCGTCGCTACCCGGAGGAGGAGGTGGCGGAGTGGAAACGCTCGAACGAGAAGGACCAAGCTCGTGCTAGCGGTGCTAGGTTTTTCCTTCTCAACGGCGCTGCACGGTTTTGTTTTTCGCGGGGAGAAGAAGAATGTGCAAGCATATATATATACACATATATTACACATTAAATCCGAACTTTTGCTGTTTTGCAAAAACGGCCTTCTTGTTTTTGCAAAACCTTAGGTCCAGCATATTGAACCTTGGCAAAAGCAGCCCCTCAAGCACAAAATTCGGTTTTTCGCGATCGTGTCTCATTTGCGTGTGACCCATTAGGTTCAGTACCACGCCGGCAGTGAATAAATAGTTAATTCAACTAATTAACAAATAATTAATTCGACCAATTAATTATATTTATTCACAGATCGTGGTTAACGTCTAGCAACGTGCCACGACCACCCGTGTGGTATGAATATCAATATTTTCACTTAAAACCTTTGTTGAAAGTTCCTGCCCTATAGATCCTTCTGTTCCTTTAACATCCCGAATGAGCTTAGAGTATGGATATCTGTCAAACTCTAATATAGCTCAATCAAATGTATCTGTCTTAATAGATTTGCTCGTCTGTGACATTAAGAACATTTTTAATTAAATTTTCTTAATTCACATCGTACCTCGGCCAAGGATTTTCTGAGCTAGTTCTATTCAAAGACACATAGGATGTTCTCCTCCTTCATAGGAGGTGACAGATTCTCTATTGGTTATCATCTATCTTCATGTGCTATTATTTATACCCAGATGGTTCCCTTGTACAGCTGAGCTATACTTGGAAACACACTAAAGCATAAATCATATACACATAAGATACTATGATAAACTCAAGTCTGAGGATCAAGGCATAACTATCACACTGAAGAATAACCATTGACAGACTATTGGTATTCTTCGAGTAAGTCAGTTCAGTGAACTCATTCATCCAATGAGCACCTACACACTTGCTTCAGTGTCAACTACACGCGTAGTAATGAGATCACTACTCTCATCGTATGAGCAAGCAAGCTGTGTATTAGTCTTTCCGGTGACATTGAGCCCCTACTCAATGCACCTATGACTAAGAACATTCTGGACTTAGGTTTATAAGACATTAGGTCTCATTATCATGATCAACTATCATGATCCTAATTCTGTCGCCTTAGTCCATGGGGTTTATCACATACATTCATACAACATATTAAACATGACGATGCGATAAATAAATAACCATAATCAAGTAAATCAAAAAGGATTTATTACAAAATATGTTCGCCAAAATATCCAATATTATTGGCTTTTAGGGCATTTACTCTTTCAATCTCCCACTTGCACTTAAAGCCAATCGCACATGCGTCTCACGCCCATCTTGTCGAAATGGCTCTCAAACGTCTTTTGAGGAAGTGCCTTAGTAAAAGGATCAGCTATGTTTTCTTTTGTGTCAACCTTTTGTATCTTGATTTTGCCTCTTTCAATGAATTCCCTTCATCAAATGAAAGCGCCTCAGAATGTGTTTGGATCTCTGATGAGACCTTGGTTCCTTTGCTTGCGCAATAGCCCCATTGTTATCACATAACAACGGCATGGATCCTGTATCCCTGGAACCACTCCAAGTTCAGTAATGAACTTTCTCATCCAAACAGCCTCTTTTGCAGCTTCTGAAGCAGCAATATATTCGGCCTCTGTAGTTGAGTCTGCTACGGTCGGTTGCTTGGAACTTTTCCAACTAACCGCACCGCCATTCAGGGTAAAGACAAACCCTGAAACCGATTTGCTGTCATCCTTATCTGATTGGAAGCTTGAGTCCGTATAGGCCTCAACTTTCAACTCTGATTCGCCGCCATATACTAAGAAGATATCTTAGTTCTTCTCAAGTACTTAAGGATACTCTTAACGGCAGTCCAGTGACCTTCACCGGGATCAGATTGATATCTGCTCGTCACACCAAGAGCATAGGCCACATCTGGCCTGGTACACAGCATTGCATACATAATAGACCCAATAGCGGATGCATATGGGACATTCTTTATGCGATCTCTCTCTTCTGGCGTTTTCGGTGCCATTCCTTTAGAGAGCTGAATTCCATGATTATATGGCAAGAACCCTTTCTTGCTATTTTCCATGCTAAACCGCTTTAGCACTTTATCGATATAATTCGATTGGGATAATCCTATTATCCTCTTAGATCTATCTCTATAGATCTTAATGCCTAGGACGTAGGAAGCTTCTCCTAAATCCTTCATGGAGAATGCTGTGACAACCAAACTTTTATTGACTGCATCATTGGAACATCATTTCCAATAAGTAGTATGTCATCTACATACAATACTAAGAAAGTAATAGCACTCTTGCTAACCTTCTTGTATACACATGGTTCATCCTCATTTTTGATAAAGTCAAACGATTTGACTGTCTCATCAAAACGGATGTTCCAGCTTCGAGAAGCTTGCTTAAGTCCGTAAATGGACCTCTTCAGCTTGCATACCTTGCTTTCGCTCCCACTAGAGATAAAGCCCTCGGGTTGTGTCATGTACACATCCTCTTCGAGGTTTCCATTTAGGAATGCCATCTTTACGTCCATTTGCCATATCTCATAGTCATGGTATGCAGCTATCGCAAGTAATATCTGCGCCTCGTCATACCCTACCGGGTAGAATTGCGCCTTCAAGAGCACCTTAAATGCGGTCCATGTGACTCCCGCGGCGTCCCGGGTCCGTAGGTGGCAATTTCACCATACCAATGCATGGGATGCAAGTTTGAGTCTTGCGAACCCTACGCGTTAGGCATCGTCATGCCCGTAAAGCGAGAAATAGGACTCCAATTGGTCGATCCACCCGTCCAACTTCTCACCGTTCACCTCTCCGTCATACACCGGGAGCTCCAACTTCACATCGACCCTAATGGGGGCGAATCAACTTGCCCATCCTTGCTCCGATCGTTGCGCCGGTGGACACCTCAGGCTCCTCCCGAGCGCTCCCCATTCCAACACTTGGCCTTCTTCACGTCCCCGCATGTGATGCAAAGGTTCCCCATGCTCCCGCACAACGTCGCTCGGACCGCTGGCCGTGGTCACGCCATAGGCGCTATGGTAGCCGGGTTTGCATGGCAGGTCCTTGGACTTGCGCTTCAAGCATCCTCTCCACGAGCCCCGCCAACCCGGCCAAGCACTCCTCCAAGCGCTCCATCTGATCCACTGTGACCCTCTCGGCTGGACACCTCTGGCACGCGTGGCTCTTCTTCTGAGCGCCGAACGTCCTCTTCGCCTTCATGAGGTGCCGTGACCGTGCCAAGTCTTGTTACAGTCATTCCTCGATCTTCCACGCTCCTAAGCTCTGATACCAACTTGATCCGAAACTCCCTAAGGGTCCTCCGACACAGTAAGGAACAAGGATGTTTACTAGGATCTAGGGAAGTTCAAGAACACAATGCGCAACAAGATGTCTTTAGTGGAAAGTATGAGTCGGCCAAAAACAATGCCTCCTCCCATTCCTTGCCTATGCCTACACTTACAAAATCACTAACACTTGGTTGACCGCCACAAGCCGGCGGTCTTCCCTTAAGATGTTCGGACAACCCCCAAGCGCCTTTGCCTACCCGGTCAAAGGAATTGAATATCCACTACATGAGCAATTAACATATATAAATGAAAGAAATAAAATGAAAAGGATGTGCAGCCACTTGCAACTGCTGGCGCCCCTTCGGCTCCCTGCGCGTATGCCTGGTCGCTCGCGCGTCTGCCCAACTTTCGCGCCCGTAGCCCTTGCTCTGCGCTCGCGCGCTCGCGCGCCCGCAGCCCTTGCTCTGCGCTCGCGCGCCCGCAGCCCTTGCTCTGCGCTCGCGCGCTTCCGCGTCCTGCGCCCATGCGCGCCCGTGTCCTGCTCCTGCGCCCGTTGAGGTTCTCGTCTACACGTGCCGCCCACGCGCCCGTGCCTCTTAGCCTCCCACGCGCCCGTCCGCGTGCCCGCACAAGTCCGGTCCCCGCACTCATGCTCGGCTAAGGCATGTCACGCACCCAAGTCATGTTGTACACACCTCGACTGTAAGGTTTCGGGTTTCCGTGAATTAATATTCGTTTAAATCGGATTTATTCGGAGTTTGATTTGGTTTGTTTCGGGTATTGATCGAGAGATTTATTTCGTTTTCGGGTGTTTGACTTGTATTGGAATTGATTTGGACTTGTTTGGTTTGATTTGGTTTGTTTTGGGCTTGATTTGGGCCCATTTGGGGTTGGACCCGGCCGACCGAGCCATGTGGCTCGGCCCAGCCGAGCCCAACCGGACCCAGACGAGCCAAATGGCTCGCCCGGTCCCTGCCCGCCGCACTCGCACCCGCTCACTCCTCTCCCTCGCTCGCCCGACTCTCTCTCGCTCTCGCGATTTCTCTCGTCTCCCGACGCGTCGCACTCGCCGCCGTCACCTCCGCGCCGTCCGACCGCCGGCGCGTGTCGCCGCGCCTCACCTCACCTCTCTCCTCCTCTGGCTCACCGTCTCTCCCCCTCTCGCGCTTGATTTCTCGTCGTCGCGCCGAGCCCTAGATCCGGTACCGCCGTTGATTCCGGCGCCGCGCCTCGTCGTCGCCGTCCGTGGCTTCTCTCCGTCACCTAGGCCACCGACGAGCCTCTCCGCCTCCGATTGGACCCCGTCGCGCCGGATCCCCATCTCCGCGTCTCTGTTCTGTTCGGCCGCCGCCGCTGTTGTTCCGGTCATCGTTCCCCGACGTCGCAGCCGCTTCCTCTGGTGTCTGGTAGCTCCGACCACCGCCGCCGCCTCTGGAGCTGCTGCCGACCGTCTCCGGCGAGCTTCTCCGGCGATCTCAGTTTCTCCGTCGCTTCGTCTTATCGCTGTGAACGCGTTGGTGTGGTTGTTCTCGGATGAGCTGCAGGGATTCACGCCGTGTGCCGGGTCTCGGTTTGGTAAGACCGGGACGAAGGTGAGTGAACCCGCGGTCTCACTTCTGTGATTTCTGTTGATTCTAATTATGTCGTGTGGTCTGTTGATTTCTAATTATGTCGTGTGGTATATATATATATATATATATATATATATATATAATATATATATTATATATATAATATATATATGTGCATTGTGGATGTTAGCACGTGTTTGATGTGTTAACTTATTTAAGCGATGATGCTTTAGTATGTGGTGGAACCAATGACTTAGCGGAATTGATATACGTTGTGATAACTTGTTCGAAGTGAGTGCTTTTAGCTTGTGGTTGAACCCTTACTTTAGTAGTAGTGTCATTCGGCTTTATTACGACTTGTCGGACATCTAGGTAGATGTGACAATCTCTGGCTAGTTGACTTGACACACTAGTTATGAATATTATGACACCGACTTTGATGGGATTTGAGTGAGTATTTGGGCATGACCGCCATGTTTATATTTATATAGAAAAGTTTACCTTGTGACATGTAGAATGCGTTGGACTTGACTTAGTGACTTTGAGCGCCGCCTGCGCTTTAGTTATTTCTGTTGTAGTGTCTTTGATTTAGTCGTCATTTAGAAGAGTATTAAAGCACGACTGCTGGATTAATACCTTTGGTATGATCTGTCCGTGTATGTGTGTGTGTGACATATCCGTTGTATTGTTTGTGCGTGCGCCGCCTGCGCTCGTTGTATTGTGGTAGAGGTGCGATGTGACATTTGACTTGTGGTCCGCGTGATTGACCTACCTAGACGGTATGCGAGCCGATTGCTCTAGTAATACCATTAGTAGAGCGGACTTTTGTGATGTGCGTTGTTTCCCTCGTGTGTTCTTTCACTTTCCCTTGTGAGTTCGGAGTTGCCGACTAGGGATAGGTGTGAGTTGAACATGATATAGGGGTTCGCACTTGATCTTCGTTTTGATGTTTTGGTATGTACCCGTGAGAGGGTTTTACTTTCGGTTGTTGAAATGCTTGTGATGTAAAGAATGTGGATTGTGATGATTATGCAATTCCTAGCATGTACTATGTTGTGAGATTCATGTGGGTTGGTTGACCCTGTATTATGTGATACATGATTTGTGAGCATGCTTAGATGGTTAGCATGATGTTTATGTAATAATGAAAACATGCCAGTTTGATGTGATGCCTATTGTGCTTTTAGCGTGAAACCGTTGTATGTCTATCACTAGTACTTATGCGATTGGTGTGCCCAATGTGAGTATTGTTGTGATTGTGGACATTGACAATGTGAGCGCTAATAAGGTTTATGTGGTGATATTATTTGGCTTTGGCATGTTTCGGAAATACTCTCTTCTCATTTATGTGATATCAGGATTTGGTTATATGTTATTAGCGTGGAAACCGTTGTATGTCTTACCCTTGCTTTTGATTTGAGACATTGACAACGTGAGCGCTAATGAGATTTGAAAAGTGAAAATATTTGTGGTGGGACTCTTTCGTTGGACTGCATCGCCTAGGTTCGCTCTCCCGTGAGTCGAGAGGATATCGACCGGGATCGAAATGGGACGATGTGGGCGCCGGAGTCCCATATTTGTTGTGGGCTCTTTCGTTGGACTGCATCGCCTAGGTTCGCTCTCCCGTGAGTCGAGAGGATATCGACCGGGATCGAAATGGGACGATGTGGGCGCCGGAGTTCCATATTTGTTGTCTCGAGAGAAGAGAGACCGGCGGGCGTAGTTAAGGCCAGCCCGAGGCTAGGGTGGCGGCTACGAGACCAGGCGAGGCTTGAATCGGCAATTCCGGAAAGGCCGGTAGATCAAGTAACTCCCTTAAGGCCAAAAGGGATCGCCCCTACTGTAGGGTACTGGGGGACGCGACGTGCACCGTGTCTGACCCAGATCCTTGGTGCTGCGTGTACCAGAAGGGTGTGTTGCGTTATAAACATGAGAGGACTAACTGGTTTGGTAGTTTAGTCCACGCTGACTTAAGAAAGATAACGACATAACCGGATTGGGTTTTGGGTGATCGATTACCTTATATCTTGATGATGTTGTTGATGTTTATTATATGTCAAGCATGCTTCTTGGTTGTTGATGACTTGCTTGTTTTCTAGTAGCCGATAGCTTATAGTTGTAAGCTTGCTACTTGTTATGCGAACATGCCTTGTTGGTTATGTTTATGTTTCTCGTTGGTTTTATTCGGTTTTGACAAGTATGAAAAGTGTATGCCTTGAGGAATGTTAGCACGTAACTTATGCATTTGAGTGCTTGTTTTTGTGTTGTTGTTTGGTGTGTGACTGCAGCCCTGGCCGTTGCCTTGCGGGGTTGCCGGGGTGGGTCACTCACTGAGTATATTTTTATATACTCAAGATACTACTTTCCCCGCAGGTTGTTGCGAGGACCGTCGACGATCGTAGAGCGAGACTCGGGTTTCAGAAGTTAGTTGGGGATTAAAGAAAATGTAAAAATGTATTTTAGATTTCCGCTGTGTATTTAAAATAGTTAGTAATTAATGTATTGTATTTCGGAAGTACTAGCTCATAACAACCGATATCATTTATATTTTCCACCTAAATTCCGACCCCCGGAAACGGGGCGTCACATCGACCCAAGAGCCTCCTAGATCATCAGGAATCGAGGAGTCTATGTGGTTTGAATCCCTATTGCTCTGTACAGGCTTTGGGAATCAAAGTGTGCCACGAGACTTGAATCCCTATTGCTCTATCTAGGATTTGGGAATCAAAGTGTATTATATGATTTGAATCCCTATTGTTCTGTCCAGACTTGGGAATCAAAGTGGCATTGTAAAGTTTGAATCCCTATTGCTCTGTCCAGGCTTCGGTAATCAAAGTGTATCATGAAATTTGAATACCTATTGCTCTGTTCAGGGTTCAGGAATCAAAGTGTTTTTATGTGATTTGAATTCCTATTGCTCTGTCCAGGCTTCGGGAATCAAAGAGTGTTGTAATAATCGAATCCTTATCGGTCTGTCCAGCTTTCAGGAATCGAAAAGTATTGTGGGAACTATGTGCCATCCATGTTTCATGAGGACCTTACGGTCCTCATATTAAGGAGAATAGCGCCTAATGATGATGTTGACTTCCAAATGATTGCTTTCTTTGTGCATAAGATTCGGAATTCATGTAGGTTTCAAAATATTTGTGAAGAATAATTTTTCTTTTTGTTTTTTTTTGATTTTTTTCTTTTTATTGAAAATAAAAAAGATTGGGATTCAAAATTCTTTTTTTTTTCTTTCGAAAAAGTTTCATGTTAAAAAGCATTTGGTGGAGAAAAATATATGAAAATGTGTCGTGTGCATATTTGGTCGATGTTGACGTCTATCCACTGCTTCTTTCTGACTTTCAGTTTTGAAGTCATCGTTTTAGAATATTCTGATGGATCTCCTCTTTGTGTATTGAATGCTTTGTCCATTCTGAGTTGATGTGATTGCAGTTTATTTTTCAGTTAAATTTTTCGACAGAAAAATTTGCCCCAGTATGACTGGCGGCGTTAGTATTTCATGTTCCCTTTCCATTAAAAAATTCAAAATTTTTGAACGAAAATATTGCCCCAGTTTAGCACAAATGTTGTGTTGTCCAAATTTTTCGACAAAAAATTTGCCCCAGTTTGATTTTGCAAAGTAACATCTTCTTATTTTGGTCTTCCTTGTTTTCTTTTCTAGTAAGTCACGTGGGATTTATGTTGAGCATATAACTTATCATACAATGACTTCTATTTTTCATGAGATACAAGTCGTAGTTTATTGTTTTCATTCTAAGAAACAAATCTTCGATCTGAACCTCTGGATTGGAAGTATGTGACTTCAAAAGATAATTTCTTGAATAAAAAAATGACCCCTATATGAAAGGTAGGTTTTGAAGAGTGAGATTCTGAGTTATTGGCTTATATCGGAAAAGTGGATACTAGGTTATTGGCTTGTATTTGAAAAGTGGAGCTTGTAGATGATATGGCTTATGAATTTATGTGAATCCTGTAAAGCATAAATCTTCATTTGTATATTCTGTGTCTAAATTAATAATCAGGAAAAATTCGCATTTTATTGCGCCTTATCAGATTTTGCCTAGATCATCCTTTCGGATTTTCAACCTAGCGGGCTTTAATTTTCTTTTCTTTCTTTTTTTTTTCCTCTTTTTATTATTTTTTTTTTTGCATTTCCATTCACATGTGTGACTTCAAATCGATGATGTTGATGATGCTGCTAATTCTTCTGTGTCATTTCCTTTTTCCCTCTATTACTTTCACTTTTAATCTCATATGAACACGATTCTTAATGCTTTGCCTCTAGGATGGAAGCACCATAAGTACATATTCGAATGCAAGGATAGGTGATTGAACATTGGTACTTAGAGTTTTTAGCGTTTTCATAGTTTTTTTTTTTTTTTTGTTTTGGCTTGAACACGACTCTTATTACTATGTCCCCGAGATTTAGATAGATGCACCACAAAGTACTATTAGGAGCCTTTATAGCTAGCCGAATATTGGTACTTAGAGCCTTTATGTGTTCGTACTGATTTTTTTTTTTTTTTTGACAAAGATATTGCAATCATTGTGTGGCCACAAAAGTCCTTTCGGTTCTGACCCTACAAATGCTTCTCACCACTGCTGATCTTGGAGAGCGTCAACTTTGCAAATTTCCCTTAGCTTGTGCGTGTGAACTGGAAGACATTTATTTTTCTTCTTTTTTTTTTAGAATACTTGTTTTTCCTCTATTTATTAATGGACTAGAGCATACATTATTTGAATTGCATTTCACAGGATTCCCAAGAGTTCATAAAGAAGTGATGCTATGAAAAGTTTAGTGATTTTTTGAGGAAACAGGTGCCTAATTTGCTATTCAGAAAAATTTGTCAAAATTAGATTCAGAAAAATTTTCTTCCAATTTAGAATAGTCTGTTGAAAAGCAAGTTACTAGACTTGGCTCAATATAAGATACAAAGTTATATGATGATAAGTAATAAGCAAAACATCAAATTCTGTTTTGACTTAGCTAGAAAAGATAACATGGTGGAGTTAACATGTATTTGATTTTTTTTTCAAAATATTGCTTGCAAGAGCAGTATTAACAGTGTAGTTGCTTTATCAGAAGAAAAGTCAAACGTTCTAACTGTGCAGTCATATCTCCGATTTGCCGCCGGAGATCCTCATTATCCTTCATTAATTGTTCTATGATTGCTTTGTTCTCTGACGTGGGGCTTGATCTTGTGTTATGTCCTTGGTCGGAGCAGGTAGGGGCTTTTAGTGGAAGACGTGTTGACCAATCTTTGAGTGAAGTTTGTGTTAGTTGTTTTTAAAATTTTGAAAGCATATTTTTTTTTGAAATGAGTGCGTAGGTCTGCTTGTGTACAATTGCAAATTTTTTAAGAAAGTCCGAATGAAAATAAACTAAATGTCAGTATGTTCATCTTTTTTTTTCAAATTTTAAAGAAAGTCCTAATGAAATAAACCAAATACCAGTATGTTTGTCTTTTTTTTAAACATAAAAAGAAAAAATAAAATATTTTATGTATTTGTAAAAATGGCTGAGGTTGTTATGCAAAAAGGTAACAAATAGTGGCATTATAAATTTAAAATTGAGTAATGGCAAAAACATGTTTATGTTTTTTTTTTTTTTTTTTGGAAATTCGGATGAGCTCGTGAAAACAAATGTATGTGTGAATGTCTGAAAAGAGATTTACAATAATTACATATGTTTGTAATAATTTTATTTAATCCGCAATCTAATTTTGGTTGGACATTGCCTTATTGTCTATTATGCAGAATATAGGGTGAGAAAGAGAGAGAGATTTCTGGACATAATTTCAACCATGTATGCAAGCCTACAAGCCAATTATGAGGGTCAACCGGCTATGCGAATCTTGTTGGTGAAGTTTTATGTGGTTAGGTCCTTTTTATAAGCGAGGTTGAACCCTCCTTTTGGTTGTCAAGTTTTTGGGCATTTTGATATAGAGATGTGTAAATCTAGCTATTTATATGATTGGAGGGCTCTACAACCTAATCTAATAGATATGGCTGGCCAGGATAAGAAAAAAGAAGGGAGCATATCTGGAGGTATCATGGACATTACCCACAATATCCGATAGGGGCTACAGAACCTAGGGTTAGAGGTCCAGGTCCGACCTCAAATGCAATATGCATACTAAAAAGATAAAATTTCATTTATTTTGTCCCTTTTAACCCGCGAGCAAAAAATAAGAATAAACAGATTTAATTAAAGCATAATAATTAAACAAATCAAATCATTTAATAATCAAAAGAAAATCGGCTTGATGCGTCCCCAGTGGAGTCGCCATCTGTTGACAGCCTCGTCGTGCTGCTGCGTGTGGAGTGTTTGACAGTGGAGTCGCCACCTAGATGTTTATTAGAAAATCTAGGAAATCTACTGGTCTTTTAGAGGTTTTAGGTTCGTTTACATCGGTTACGAGTTAGGAAGGTGTTAGGTACCTAACGTCATCCTGAATAGATTGCCTTATTTTTTGATTGTTAATATGATATGGTTTATTAATTATTATTCTTATTTTAGAATTTGTTTAATTAGGGTAGATAATTTTATAAGTTGCAGGAGAATCCTCCTGTGATATTTGATCCACGATCGAAATGGTGCTTGACGTGAAGCACTTGACCCGATCTACCAAGATCTTTAATCGGATCGAAGATCTAACGGTTGGATGAAAATCTATATCAAGAGATTTGAGGTAGAAGAAGATGTTGGAGAAAACTTGGTTATCTTTATTGATAATGCTGTAAAAGATTACAAAAAGGAGGCCATGGCATTAGTGGTAATTCTCCTCACTAATGACACATGGCTCCTCTAGATAAAACACTCTAATTACAAGTAATTAGTAAAAAGACACCTAATTAGACTCTAGAACACTTGCCTAAACTAGGATAAGATGCTCATTGAGGATTTAACCCAGGTTAACAGGTTAGGATCGAGCGCGAGAGGGCTCGGACCGAGCGCGCGGCTGGGGCGGCGCTGCGCGCGCTGGCGCGCCGGGCGCCTGGCGCCGCCCGCGCGCCGGGCGCCTGCTGCGCGCGCCCGCGCGCGCCGGGCACCCCGAAGCAACATCATCCGGCGCCGGGCCTTCTAATTCCATTCCAAATCCACCTGGATCAATACTCCCACCCAATGAGCTGCATTGCTCCTGCAATGCCTAGATTTGCAGATGAGGGAAAGTGCGCATAAGCGACTCCCTCGTGAACCACTTCGCCTTTGACGGTGGTTGTCCTTTGAGGCCGACTCTGAATCGCTCCTTCGAACCTTTCCGTGTCTCCAGGATCTTCTTCTCGACGATGGTATCCTCCTCCAACAGCGCTTCGTCACCCAATTCCAGCTCGTCCATGGAAGGTAGCACCTTGGCGGACTCTTCGTCTTCATCCAACAACGAAGGCTCAAATAGCTTCAGATTTTCGGCGTTGATGACGGAATACATCTGCATATACGGAGGTAAGTCCAGCTGAAATGCATTGTCACCATACTTCTTGAGGATCTTGAATGGGCCGTAGCGTATCGGTTTTAGTTTCCTTGCTTCCCCCTTGAGACGCTCCTTCCCTAAGTGCAACCACACCAAGTCTCCCACCTTCAATGTACATGGAACTCTATGTTGATCGTGCCGGGCCTTGTACTTCAATTGAGACTTCTTTAACTGCCCTTCTACCTGCTCATGAACTTTCTTGATGTGCTCGAGAAACCGGAGAGCCTTGGTAGCATCATGCGTCTCTCTCGACGTACTAGGATCGGCGATAGTGAATTGCACATCAAAGGGACCTTGTGGCAAATATCCCAAACACACTTCGAATGGAGTCTTGCCCGTAGATGAATGAACAGCCCGGTTAAATGCAAACTGAATATAAGGCAAACTTTCATCCCATGTAGAAGGGTGTTTAGAATTATACCCGCGCAACAAGTGTACAACGGTGCGGTTGACGACTTCGGTTTGTCCGTCTGTTTGGGGATGAAAGGCGGTGCTCCGGCGCAACTTAGTATCCATCATGGCCCAAAGAGACTTCCAAAAGTGACTTAGAAATCTGGTATCCCGATCTGAAATGATAGACGAAGGAAGGCCGAAGTTCTTCCAAACATTCGCAAAGAACAATCTCGCGGCTTCTTCTCCCGTCACCGTACGTTTGCATGGGATCAAGCATATCATCTTGCTAAATCTATCCACCACCACAAACAAGTAATCATATCCTTTCCTAGATCGGGGTAAACCACCAATGAAATCCATAGAAATACTCTCCCAAGGGCGAGTAGGAACCGGCAATGGCGTATACAATCCTTGCTTCCGATTCGTCGGCTTCGACGTATTGCACAACACACAACCACGAATGTATCTACTAACATCTTCTTTCATTTTCGGCCAAAAGACATACCTTCCCAGGTTTTGGAGAGTCTTTTCTACTCCGAAATGTCCAGCTATCTTCGAGTGTGGGCTTCTCGAATCCACAACAATCGATCCGCCGATTCAGGAATGTATAGTTGCTGATTTTTGTATAACAGTCCATCCCGCAAGCTATGTTGCTTCGGACTGCCCTGTTTTTGCTCCTCTTGCATCACCTTCTTGTAGTACATGTCCTCCTCATATAGAGCCTTGTAGTCCTCATGCACCCAAGGATGGATTTTGAGCACAACCGATGCGACTAGTGGAGGTTTCGGCGGCCTTGACAACATATCCGCAAGCTTGTTTTGAACTCCTCGCTTGTACTTGATCGCCAAGTTGAATTGTTGTAGATATGACATCCACTTCATGTGCCTTGCTTGCTGGAGTTTTGATTGTGTTTGTAGGAACTTCAATGGTTGGTGGTCCGTGTGCAAGATCGTCTCCTTTCCCAAAAGATAGTGCCGCCAATGCTTCACCGCTTGATGTAGAGCATAAAGTTCTTTGTCATAGATTGGATAGTTCAGCTGAGCACCTTGAAATAACTCCGAGTGATACGCCACGGGTCTTCCATCTTGCATAAGAACAGCCCCCATCGCATATGCCGAGGCATCCACTTCAAGCTCGAACGGGCGTTGAAGGTTCGGCAATGCCAATACGGGTGCTTCGGTGATGACCTTCTTCAAGGCCTTGAAGGCTTCTTCATGTTTCGGCCCCCAATGAAATTTTTGTCCAGATTTGGTGAGGCTATGTAGTGGTGCGGCAATAGATGAGAATCCCCGAATAAACTTCCGAACATATTGGCAAGCTCCGACGAAACTCCGCACTTCCGTCACATTCGTTGGACGCTTCCAATCTTGGATTGCTCGGATCTTTTGAGGATCAAGTTTCATCTTTCCTTCACCCACAACGAATCCAAGATAGACGAGGGATGTACGACCCACCTCGCACTTCTTAAGATTCAATTTCAGCTTGCTCTCTTCAAGAGCTGAAAACACCTTTCTAAGATGCTCTAAATGCTCGGACCAAGTCCGGCTATGCACCAAAATATCGTCAAGATAAACTATAACGAAATCATCTATGAAAGGTCGCATTACCTCATTCATAAGCCTCATGAAAGTTGCTGGGGCGTTGCATAATCCGAATGGCATCACCAACCACTCGTACAACCCTTGTTTTGTCTTGAAAGCGGTCTTCCAAGTGTCCTCCGGTTGAACCCGAACTTGGTGATATCCCGACTTCAAGTCAAGTTTCGTAAAGAACTTTGAAGGTTGCAGCTGGTCCATCAAGTCTTCTATCCGGGGGAGTGGATATCGATTCTTCACCGTAATACGGTTCAATGCACGATAATCCACGCACATACGCCACCCGCCATCTTTCTTGGGAACCATAACAATCGGCGACCCGCAAGGGGATGAGCTTGGTTGGATCACACCTTGCTCAAGTAAATCCACCACTTGCTTCTTGATCTCATCACTTTCAAGCGGAGAATAACGATACATACTCAAGTTAGGAAGTGGCTCACCATCTATAAGTTGAATTCCATGCTCAATTGAACGTCGAGGTGGCAATCCTCGCGGCTCTTCGAATACTCCAGAAAATTTCTGTAGTAACTCCCGAACCTCCGCCTTTTCTCGCTCACCCAAGTCTCGAGACAACACTTCAACTTGTGCCTTTGGTTCCTCCACCTTCCTAAGCAAGAGCACCACATACCGATTGCTTAGATTCACCACTTTCTTGACTTGGCCAGTTGTACATACCTTGAAATCAGATTTTGGTTTGTTTGCTGAAATGAGGAATCTCCGCCCATTTTTCGTCAAACAATACCGTTGTTGTCGTCGATAGAATATCCCATCTCGATCCCAGATATAAGGACTCCCAAAAATGACTTGACATACATCAAGTGGCACGACTTCGCAAGTAACATCGTCAATGAACTCCTTCGTTATAGCAAATCTGAAGGTACATTGGCGATCGATGTTCAACTCCATGCCATCCTTTATCCATCCAATGGAATATGGTCGAGGATGAGGTTGCGTCTCCAAACCCAACATCTGGACCAATCCCTCCGAGATCAAGTTCATTTGGCTTCCGGGATCAAAGATTGCTTCCACAACTTGTTGCTTGATTTGTATCGTCACAAAGAACAACGCCGCTCGCTCCTTGGCTCCGATTTGAGTTGCACTTTGATCTTGCTCAGATTTTTCACCACCTTGCTGTACTGTACGCCTTCCTACTGTATGAGTACGTTGCTCCTGAGTTGCCTCCCGAACAGCCCTTGCACTGCTGCTCTCGGCCAGAACAGCGGCTTTACTCCGGTTGTTTCAGCTCTCCTAGCTTCGGCTAATTGTGTTCTGTTTCTGTCCAGAACAGAGTAAGGTTGCTGTTTTGAGCATTCTCCCGCACTACGCACCATAAGCATCAATGTAGGGTCGGCTGCCATCACTTGGTTCAGCTCGGTGTCCTCCGCATTCTCCGTAATCACAAGTGCTTTGCCCTTGCCTTGGTTCTTCCGAGGACGATGATTCTTCGGACGTAACTCCGGATGTAGTTTCCAACACTTCTCGGCCGAATGACCTTTGACGTCACAATGCGTACACGTGGTCTTCTCCTTGCCTTGTTGACTACTCCGATTTTCAGCTTCCTTCTTCGAAGTTCCTCCGCTTTGCATCTTCTTATTCGCAGCTTGTGTGCCCTTCTTCTTTTGATACTTCTTCGGGTGTAGAGTCCTCTCAAGAATAGTACCCTTTTGGCAAGCATCGTCTATGTCCTCCACATTGTACATCTTGAGGTGATCCCGAATATCATCTTGAAGGCCACTCAAGTACTTCCTCAATGTGTCATAGTCATCCAACGGGATTCCGAGAACAAGAGCACGCTTCATGAACTCCGTAGTGTACTCTTGCACCGTGTACTCGTAAGCTTGGCGAAAGTATTGCCAACGCCTCCACCGTTCTTCATAGAAGCCAACGGGATAAAATTGCTTTTTTACGAGCACCTTGAATGCATCCCATGTCAACCTACGAACATCATGAGTACGCATATATGCATTCCACCAAATTAGAGCATGCGAAACTAACTTCACCCGCACAAAGGTTATACGTTGCACATCATTAAACTCATACAACGCAAAATAAGTCTCTAATTGGTCTATCCATGCATCTAATTTATCACCATCTATCTCACCTCCATAAGCTGGAATATCAAACTTAGCTTCTACCTTGATAGCCCCCCATAGTGCCGGTCCATTGTCGTTTGTCATTTGCATCGAGCCACGAACATTCTCCTCCTCCATAGGCTCCTTTCCCGGTCTCCTAAAGGTCGAGGACTCTCCATGCAACTGAAAAACATCGGATCGAACACCTTGTGGGCGACCAAGTTCGGCCATGTTCAGCTCTTCTTGTGCTGAAATTTTCTGCTCATCCACAAGACTAACTCTTGGCGCTTCACCTTGGGACCTTGGCTCCGTAGTGTCACCTCCAATCATCCCGGACTTCACTACATGTCTTCAAACAACTTGGTGAGTTCGGCCACCTGTAATCCAGCCCACTCAACCTCGTCTCCATCGAAGAATCCTTCATGCACGGACGTCGCTTGATCGGAACTAGTCTTACGTCACCTTGTTCGGCTCCCTTGGTCTCCTTTCCATCTCGCAACTTCACCATCTTGATGATCTTCACCATCCAACGTCCAGCTCTTCAAAAATTCCGATCTAGCTCTGATACCACTTGATCCACGATCGAAAATGGTGCTTGACGTGAAGCACTTGACCCGATCTACCAAGATCTTTAATCGGATCGAAGATCTAACGGTTGGATGAAAATCTATATCAAGAGATTTGAGGTAGAAGAAGATGTTGGAGAAAACTTGGTTATCTTTATTGATAATGCTGTAAAAGATTACAAAAAGGAGGCCATGGCATTAGTGGTAATTATCCTCACTAATGACACATGGCTCCTCTAGATAAAACACTCTAATTACAAGTAATTAGTAAAAAGACACCTAATTAGACTCTAGAACACTTGCCTAAACTAGGATAAGATGCTCATTGAGGATTTAACCCAGGGTATTAACATTTAGGATGGTTTAGGATCGAGCGCGAGAGGGTACGGACCGAGCGCGCGCAGGCTGGCCGCGCCGGGCGCCTGCAGCGCGCGCCCGCGCGCGCCGGGCACCCCGAAGCAACATCATCCGGCGCCGGGCCTTCTAATTCCATTCCAAATCCACCTGGATCAATATTAGTCGGGCAGAGAACCTCTCCCGGATTAAATATTTGGTATATTGCGGGAGAATCCTCCCAGTGAATTAACATGATAGAGAAGCCTCTTCCGATTTGATATTTTTGTATGTAGATGTAATATGTATTTTTTATTTAATTATTTATATAATTAAATAATTAGCGGGAGAATCCTCCGGAGGATTAACATGATAGAGAAGCCTCTGTCCGATTTAATTTTGTTGAAATTGAAATTTATTTATTTATTTTTTATATTATATTATTTTCCGGGAGAATCCTCCCGGAGAATTAACGAGATAAAGAAGTCTCTTCCTGATTTGTTATTTAGTTTAATCATTTATAGTATTATTATTTATATTTTTAAATATTATACGGGAGAATTCTCCCGAAAAATTGTCCGGATCGAGATCCTCTTCCCTATTTATCGTTTCTCTTTATACTTAAATTATTATTTATATTTTAACTATTATACGGAAAAATCCTCCTGATAAATTATCGAGTCGAGAATTTCTCGATTTATTATGTTAATTAATTTTTATTTAATTATTAATTATACTTTAAGCATTATACGGGAGAATCCTCCTATAAATTATCCAGGTCGAGAATCGTCTTCTCGATTTATCGTTTAATCTCTCATATTTATTTTATTATTTATATTTTGTATTACGGGAGAATCCTCGCACAGATTTGTTATTTTTTTATTTCCTTAATAAATTTTGTAATTTATTTTAATATTATTCGGGAGAAATCTCCCGATATTTTGATTGGGTTGACAGTCCTCCCAAATATAATTTTTAATTTATTTATATTAATTTAAATTATCAATTTATTTATAGTTATTTTAAAAAAAAGGAATTTTGGGCCCTTACCCGAGCCATATTCGCTCGCCCGGATCGGACTTCGGTCTGTGTGCGCGGTGCGACCCCGCGCGGTAACCATCGTCTTCGTCGCGAGCAGCGATTCGCTGCTCGACGCGGCCGCAGCCAACGACGGGACCATCACCGGCGGTGTCGTCCTCTAGGTCTATTCTAATGTTTTTCAACATCTTGGACTCATTGGAGATGTCAAAAATTAGTTTCGGAGCCTCGTTTTCGAGCTTTCGGATTTGCGGCTTTTCGGACACGTTTCGGCGACCAACGAATTTCGCTACTGTGATAGGTTTTTTTAGGGTTTTCATGCTCTCTGAGTTCATTGGTGATGTTTAAATCTGATTTTAACACTTTTATCAAGGGTTATACGAGGGTGTAAGTTTATGTATTTTTTTGTTTTAAATTTTTTCCGGTCGCCGTCGCCGTTTTTGGCAGCGGCTATCACTGCCGATCAGTCAATAAAGGTGTGTAGACTATATTTTTTTGGTTGTAAAGAGATTTGTGCTATCATACCTCAAGTGTCGCTTTTGGAAGCGTCGTGTGCGAGTTCGGTCGGTTCCAGCGATGGCGACATCAGAGTCGGCGTCAGCTGTGACGCCCCGTGCCCCGGGGGTGACGGAAATAGGGTGGAAATTTTATTTTATTTTTAAAAGGAAGAAGAGGAAGAAATAGAAAAGCAAAGTTGTTATCAGCTAGTACCTCCAATTCTCACTATTATATTATATTTTACAAATTAAATTAACTACAGCAGAAACTAATATTAGTACATTGATCCCAGGTAATCTTCTAATCCCCGCAGCTCGCTCTAATGACGCCCACGATCCTTGCAAACCTGCACAGTGAGTCACTCTGCTGAGTCTTCGGGAGACTCAGTGAGGCTGGAGCGGTCGAAGTGACCGGACCAAACAAAATAATACAACGCATCTTATCAAAATAAATAAACATGCGACGAATTAGCGCAACATGCCGAATTTAAACATTCATCGCAGGCAGGATTAAATCAACCTCTAGCTAGCATGTAAATTAAGTAAATATACATGTTATGACATATATACCACAAAATCCAAGAGTGCCACCCGTAGTGGACTTAAACATAACTAAACATGCTCCCATTACACCATAACCTAGCATGTAATCTATTTAATCATGCTAGCATAAACATAGCACAAGTAAAATATGCACGAAAATAGCACCCAATGCCACTTATAGTGGACTTAGACAAACTCAATCGCATAACCATACTCGATAAGTTATCGAACATAAATCGATAACAAACGATCCCAAACACAGGGATTCATCCATATACATTTCCAAAATAGGGAAACTCAAACCATATCATGGTTGAGCGAGCACACAACATAACAAGTTAAGCACCAAGCTTAAACAATCAACACAACAAGTCATATATCCATGACAATCAACATACAAAACATTTATGAAATCTAGCATGCTTTCTATCTCGTATAGGTCACCCAACCAATAACTTATGCATCTTTAGTTATGTTAGCGTGACATTCTAATCCCCATGGGAAGTCAGTATCATGTGTATATAACAGTTCTGGCAAGGCTGGCCCTATGAGTAGCGCAAGCCCCTAGTCCCTAGGACACCTATACCCAGTCCATCGGAACCTCGGGAGCTACCCAGTCTGGACACGTCCGCACAATACCAAGGTCTTGGTCCACGTCGCCGTATCGATTCCGGACAACACCAACACCACACGACAGTGAAGGCGACCCCACAGCGCTTATTGGGGATACTAGGGTTTATGCCGTATGCTACCTAGCCTCGCACTCGCAGTCACCACCTCGGCCAACTGGTGATCGGAACCGCGCTCACTGACCTCTTTAGAGGCACCACATTACCTAAGTATTCTGGTCTCCCATGCTCCTCACAACACCTCTATCCAGGCCCGCGACCTCCACGGATAAGGCGGAAGCGAGACTTACGAATACTAGGCCAAACGTCTTATGCTTTACAAGCTATGTGCATTAGTCAATTCTCTCCGCCCTCTCCACCCCGAGCCCTCGCCCTCCGGGGTTAGTCCCTTTGGACGGATCTACTCGGGTGGGTGGCAAAGATACGACCATAAAGCACTCAAATATTCCATTAAGTCACATACAAAACGGATGTCCCTAGAGGTGTCCTCTACATCCGAGCATGCTCAATAACATCTAAACATAATTAGCATGTTCATTAAGCATCACAACATAGTTCATACATATGCGAACTACAACATAGATATATATAAACATCATGTTCTCATTTCAAATTTGCATAATAGCAACCAAATTGCATAAATAGCAATACAAGAGCATCATAGCATACATGGCATGATCTCTAGCACATCACAACATCATTAGGGTTTATTACCCTCAAAATTAGACATACACCGTACACATCAATACATGCACATAAGCATAGCATACGGTCAAGCACATTCACATACACATCGGTGAGAACCCACTCACACACATAAAGGTAAAATTACCTAACTAAGCGACGTTACAAGACACAAATCTTATCGCCTACCACATGTATATGGGAACACCTAATTTAAAGGCATTCGCAAAGCAAGTCGCGCCTAAATGAAAATCATTCAAGCCTAACCACGATATCACGCAGATCACGTACTATGACGAACAATCCTGCATCAACAGCACTCAGCAACAAATGTCGAGCTTGACTAGCATGTAGGTCTAAATGCGTCGACAAACATCATCACAAAATAAAGCATTACAATATATGCAATGTCAATAGAGTTATGCACTATCCCGCATGCACTAATTTCTTAACATATTAGTTAATTTTTACTTAGTGGATAAGTATCCACACATGTTCTAGTTGGCACCCTTCGCCCTCTATTCTCGAGCCCATGCCCCTTGGGTATTCCCCTCAGGCAGATCCGCTCGAGACCTTGGCGAAGCTTCAACATACGAGCACCCAACACACAACAGACACACTAAAAGTCATAACGACGAGGCACATAATTAGCGCGAACATTTACAACATTCCGTACATGCCAACACAACTATCGAAACATGTTATTTTAACATGCATCCTAACATGCTTTTCTAATGATCTATCATATCTAAGCATGCTGTCTTAATCAAATATCATGCTAACATGCAGTTTAACAACTAAGACATGTTAGCACACAACCCTGGCATGATTCTATCAACAAGTGAGACGCATGCACTCACCTGTACCGATCGCAAACCTTCTAGGGTTTGCCGATCGGCGCGCAGCAAAGATCATCTGCAATCAATCCAAGCAGCATGATCGCGACCACAGGACGAGGCGTCGGAGCGGTAAGATTCGTCGGAGACTTCGCCGGAGAACTTCGCCGGCGGCAGCAACAGTTGCGGCGGCAGTGACGGGAACATCAACGGCCGACAGTGACGAGGAACAAGGTGGACATCATCAACGGCGGCCGGAGGAACATCGGGAGCGGCGTCGGCTGCGGCTTTCACAGATCCGAGAAGAGAGAAAGAGATCAGGCTCGGCGGCGCTCGATCGGCGGTGGGAGGCTTCACGGTAGTCCAAGGAGGCACAACCAGGCCAGGGACGACGATCACGATTCGCGGCGGCGCTGGATCGACGGGCGGCCGAAGCTAGGGTTTCTGACGGAGAGAGAGATCGGATGCGAGAGGCGACAGATCTGAGAGGAGATGACGGCGGCCGCGGCGCTCGGACGGTGACGGGCGCGGAGCCGGCGGGCGGACGACGACCGGGAAGCGCGGCGATCGAGAATCGCAGGAGAGAGGGAGAGAGATGTGCGCGGGTGAGAGAACGAGAGAGAGTGAGGTGCGAGCGAGAGACGGGAGCGCGAGGGGCGACCTGGGCGAGTCGATTTGGCTCGCTCGGGTCGGTTGGGCTCGGCTGGGCCGAGCCACGTGGCTCGGTCGGCCGGGTCCAACTCGATTCGGGCCCAAACTGGCCCAAAACACAACCAAATCAATCCAAATCAATTTCAAATTAAATACAAGCCCATCCAAATACAAATCAAGCACCCAAACAGTCAATTAGACTATCGATCGAAGGTAATTAACCCGAAAATAAATTCGATTCTAACTAATCGAACCCAGGGACCTCACATCAGCAGTAGGGAGCCTAGAGTAGTTGGACGTGCGGACGGCGGCTCCTTTCCTTTCTCCTTCTTTCGGCGTCTCCCTTTCTTTCTCTCTCTCTCTCTCTCTCTCTCTCTCTCTCTCTCTCTCTTGCTCTTGGCCGGCGGAGAGGTCCCTTGACTGGCAGCGGCAGCGACACTATCTCCTCCATTCTCTACTCTGCTGTTGGTGAGAGTGAGCTCTCTCTTTTTCTTTCCTTAGATGGGAAATTAAATAGGCAAAATGAAGAGGGACATAATGATATTATCTAGTAATAGGAGAGGAAAAATAAAATTTGTGAGAGGATGGGTGGAGGTGATAGATGGGTGGCTGTGCAGTCACCCATCCCATTAACCTTTATTTAAATTATTTTAACATATTTAATGACGTGGTGTTCGTCAGTTGGTCGAATCAATTTTTTGTGTTTCAGCTTTAATCTGATTCGTTAAATTCGGTGTTTTGGTGTCCTGCTCTAATTTGATTTGCTGATTGTGGAGTCGCAAATGACCAGGACCGCCACGTCACCCGAACGTTTACAGCAACCGCACACCAAGACTCGGTGTATCATATAAAGAGTAGTCAGTTACCTAATTGATGAGAAGATTTTCTAGGATTTAGGGCGGCGGATTCTTAATGTATAAATATGAGAGCCTGACCCTAAATATGGTAGATTTTTTTGTACTCGGCTCTCTCTCTCAACCCTAATAGTAAAAAAGAATGTTCTCTTTTCCCGTGAACGTAGGCATCTTCGTCGAACCACGTTAATTTGGTGTTTTGTGATTGTTCTCCTTCCATTACCGTATGATTCCTAAACCTCATTAACCCCATACCATCATTTGGCGCCGTCTGTGGGGAAGAAGACATCGAAATGATGGCCAATCGGAGACGTGCAACACAAAACGGCTCGGCGGGAAATGGTATTCCGATGAGCAATAGTGGGGCGGAACCCTAGAACTTGGCTAAAGCAACTCGTGTCGCAACCGCAACCGCACCGACGATCTCCAAGAACAATAGGCGAGTTCGAACGGACCAACGGTCGCATAACCAAACCCGGTGCCTCTCACCAGGGATCATTTAGATCATTTTTGCAGCGAGATCCGAGCGATGCTCACCGCGGCACCCACTAACCCTGCGGCATCTCGATCGGAGCAACAAGGTGACAGCGGCAGCCGCGCAACGTATGGGATAGGCTGGGAGCCCGCAGAGGCTTGCCTCTCCCGGTGCAGAACCCAGGACGCGACGAGCACGACCATGGAGCGCAGAAGAGCAAGAACCAAGAAGGTCACCTGTACGTAGTCAGGTGGATAGAAGGCAAGAACCCCGGTTGAAACTACAGGGATCTAGGCGGAAGAGATGCAAACAACCAGGTCGACGAACCGAAGCGGTCGAATGGTCACCATTCGACCTCTTCCATTTGATTTACTTGATTATGGTTATCTATTTATTTATCGTATCGTCATGTTTAATATGTTGTATGAATGTATGTGGTAAACCCAATGGACTAAGGCGACAGAATTAGGATCATGATAGTTGATCATGATAATGAGACCTAATGTCTTATAAACCTAAGTCCAGAATGTTCTTAGTCATAGGTGCATTGAGTAGGGGCTCAATGTCACCGGAAAGACTAATACACAGCTTGCTTGCTCATACGATGAGAGTAGTGATCTCATTACTATGCGTGTAGTTGACACTGAAGCAAGTGTGTAGGTGCTCATTGGATGAATGAGTTCACTGAACTGACTTACTCGAAAATACCAATGGAGTCTGTCAATGGTAATTCTTCAGTGTGATAGTTATGCCTTGATCCTCAGACTTGAGATTATCATAGTATCTTATGCGTACATGATTTATGCTTTAGTGTGTTTCCAAGTATAGCTCAGCTGTACAAGGGAACCATCTGAGTATAAATAATAGCACATGAAGATAGATGATAATCAATAGAGAATCTGTCACCTCCTATAAAGGAGGAGAACATCCTATATGTCTTTGAATAGAACTAGCTCAGAAAATCCTTGGCCGAGGTACGATGTGAATTAAGAAATGTTCTTAATGTCACAGACGAGCGAATCTATTAAGACAGATACATATGATTGAGCTGTGTTAGAGTTTGACAGATATCCATACTCTAAGCTCATTCGGGATGTTAGAAAGGAACAGAAGGATTATAGGGCATGTGAACTATTCACACAAAGGTTTCGAGTGATGAATACTGATATTCATACCACACGGGTGGTCGTAGCACGTTGCTAGACGTTAACCACGATCTATGAATAAATATAATTAATTGGTTGAATTAGTTATTTGTTAATTAGTTGAATTAACTATTTATTCACTGCCGGCGTGGTACTGAACCTAATGGGTCACACGCAAATGAGACACGATCGCGAAAAACCAAAAATTTGTGCATGAGGGGCTGCTTTTGCCAATGTCCAAAGTGTTAGACCTAAGTTTTTGCAAAAACTTGAGTGCCGTTTTTGCAAAACAGCAAAAGCTTGGATTTATTCTGTAATACATGCAACTATATATATGGGTGAACAGTTTTCTTCAAGGAGCCGAGAGAAGGAGAAGGTTTTCGGCGCCGACGCAGACGCGAAGAAGCCCTAGACCGCTAGCACGGTGAACGGCAATCCTCAACGTCTGGTCAGCCGCCTCCTTCTTCGACCTACGTCGCCGGCGAACGAGTCGCCGGCATTTGCTTCGATATAAACTTGCAGCTTCTCGGCCGACTGCCGGAAACACCTTGCTTCTTCGTCTAACCGACGTTACCTGACCTCGTCATCGTCTTCTCAGTCAGCCGGTGGAGGAGACGTCGAGCACCGGCGGTGGTGACGACGTCCGAATCCAACGTGCAAAGGTTGCACGAAACCAACAGTTAAGGCCACCGTTCACGGCGGCGCTCGTTTCGGCGAGCTGCGGAGAAGGCGGAGACGTTCACTGACTGCTGATCAGTGGTTGCACCGGCGAGCGTCGACGGTGAAGATTGGACGACATTGTGCTGCACGCGGGTGAAGAAGAAGAAGAAGGTACTGTTCACCTATTTGGGCTGAGCTCGATTGGATCGGATCCATAAGGCCCAATTGTTTTTAATTCGATTTAATTAGATTAAATCGGATTTCGGTTTCGCGAGCGTCTTAGCGTGGACTAGCGTTAGAGGCCGGGTACTTTCGCGGCTCAATTCATCAGGATCTGAGGATCATTACGTGGCGTGTTCGACCCGCCAAGGTATTTCGATAAAACTCGTACCGCGTTAGATGCATGATAGGATCGCGTAATAAATTAATCAGATTAATTTATTATATCATGCTTGGTTTACATGCGATGTGAATGTTTCGATTATTATAGCATACCAATGTGATCCTGTATTCGGGTACACGGGGCTTGTGTATTAAAAATTTTAAATTTCCGCTGCGCATCTGATGTGGTTTGACCCCGATAACCCAACAGTGGTATCAGAGCTATCTTTGGCTTTGCTATAATAATCTTCGATATTTGATCACGACGTAATAATATTAATTGTTAATATTATAATTTATATGCGATGCATGTAATTTACCGCACACTAACTAAGAGTTGGACATAAAACCCTAAACGAATTAATTTTTGAAATTAGTTCAAAAGCATGTTTAGGTCGTCGTGATCGAATTATCGTATTTATTTTTTATTCATATGTGATATGGATGTTTTGTGTGGTGAAGGATGATCATGGACTAGGCCGCTCTAGATGTATGTAGGAATTTTTGTAATGTAAAATATAGCCTGCGTGCTATGCCTCTCTCTTCGAAAAGCAAGTTCCCGTGTAATAATTAATTTTATTTTATCCTTTTCTGCTTTTTAGAAAAGTTGTAGTAGGATATAAAATATTATGTAATTGAAGATCGTGAAGAGTTCACGGCGGGACGAAAAGTTCGAGAAGAAGTTCGGGATTACAATCAAGTGCATCAGATGCAAGCTGCTACATACACGTTAGAATTCCACTCAGTAGCTCGAGTGGATTAGGTAGATGTCCATGATCATCTGGTGGTTTAGCATGCTTATGTTTCTATGGTTTGATAATTGTTATCATGTTGTGTTTTGTAACATGCTTTGTATGCGATACATGCCTTGTTATGATCAAACATAGAAATGCATGCTAGGATAATAAGATGAGACCTTAAAAGCATAATCTGCTTAAAAACTGATTCCCTAAACCTTCAGATTTAAATTCAAGTATGTATGGTTTTAGCTTTGCGAAAAACCCTAGCCGCCCTCCATTAATGATGAAATAGAGTCAAGTGTTTGACCTAATCGACTTGATGTGTACACGCATGGTTGCTTAGGTAAAACACTGGGTATTAATCATTCACACATACCTGTGTGTAAGTGGGTAAACCGATTAGATAAGTCTCGTTGCGAAAAACGCAAAGACTTGTCTCATAGTTTTACGCCACTTGGAATGGAGGTTATACTTGACTAAATTATTATGGTTTGTTGCGAAAAACGCAAGACCATGAATAATTAGAGGCTAAAACAAGGAGTTACATAGAGATGTAATTGACAAAGTAAGTTGTCTACCGATCAGAAAAATGTAGTCGTCATGCAAACGTGAGATTACATTTTTGCTGATTGGATCCTTATCTCACTAAGAATTTGATTTTCGTCTCATGTTTGAAGGTTGCATGATTCGTAGAAAAATAGTGGGAGCATCACTTAGAATTAACCATAATCTATTTGATTTTATTTCAAGTAAATAATTGCATGCTAAATTATCTTTTGTTTTTGTATCTTTGAATGCTTGTAGATGAGTGGTTGCCGATACATAATATTCTTGTTGCGAACAAACTGACTGGACCGAACTATGTCGATTGGTTGCGTAATGTAAAACTGGTCCTCGCTATTCAAAAGGTAGCGTATGTTCTCGAGTGTCCCATGCCTGTTCTTAACGAACAGTCCACTGATGATGAGCGAGTTCAGGCTGACCAATGGAAGCAAGATGAGATGCTTGCGAAGTGTATCATCTTGGCCTCCATGAGCAATGAGTTGCAACGTCAGCATGAAAATCTGGATAGTGGTAGTATAATGCTCCGTCTGAAGGAGCTTTATGCTGAGCCTGATAGGACTGCTAGATATGAGATATCTAAGGAGCTTTTTAGGGCTAGAATGAATGAAGGAGAGTCCGTGCAGATCCATGTTCTCAAGATGATCGATTTGATCGAGCGACTTGGGCAACTTGGACTTGCGATGGATCACGAGTTGAGTATCGACTTGGTCCTTCAATCACTCCCGCCCTCCTATGCTCCTTTTGTCCTGAACTTCCATATGAACAAGTTGGAGGCAACCCTTCCAGAACTCCTCAACATGCTGAGGACTGCTGAGAGCTCTGTCACAAAGGACAGGGGCAAGGCTGTGATGGTGGTTAGTACTTCTAAGACCAATGGAAAGTCCAATGGTGCTAAGAAGAACAAGAAGACCGTCGTTGCCAAGAAGAACATGAAGGCAAAGGGAAAGGCTAAGAAGAAGGCGAAAGCCGATTCTAAGTCCGAGGACAAGTGCTTTGAATGTGGCAAAGCTGGACACTGGAAGAGGAACTGCAAAGTTCACCTTGAGAAGGTGAAAAAGGCTAAGGAAGCCGGGCCCTCAGGTGTGTTCATTATTGAGATCAATCTCTCTAGTAAAGATTCTTTAGATTGGGTATTAGATACCGGGTGTGTCTCACACATTTGCATATCGATGCAGGGACTAAAGAATCCTAGAAGGTTGGCGAAAGGAGAAGTTGACCTTAGAGTTGGCAACAAAGCAAGAGTTGCTGCGCTGGCTGTAGGGACATATGAGATCCGATTGCCTACCGGAAGAGTACTAGAGCTTAGGGATTGCTATTTCGTACCAGCACTTAGTAGAAATTTGATTTCTGTTTCAACTCTTTGTAAGAGTGGTTTTAAATTCGTATTTGAGAACAATAGTTGTTCATTTTCATTCAAAAACGAGTTTTATGGTTCTGGTACATTATGCGATGATCTCTATTTCATTGATACACTTCATGAAGTGTACAATGTCGAACAACCTATAAAGAGGAATAGAGATAGTGTAAACGAGACGTATCTCTGGCATTGTAGACTTGGTCATATCAGTGAGACAAGATTAAACAAGCTCTACAAAGAGAGGTTAATTGAACCGGATGTTTATGAAACATACCCTACTTGTGAGCCTTGTCTCAAAGGAAAGATGACCAAATCTCCATTTACTGGACATGGAGAGAGAGCAAAGGAGTTGCTTGAGCTGGTACATACTGATGTATGTGGACCCATGTCTACGAATGCTAAAGGTGGCTACTCTTATTTCATTACATTCACGGATGATCTCTCTAGATTTGGATATGTGTACTTAATGAAGTACAAATCCGAATATTTTGAGAAATTCAAGGAATATAAGAATGAAGTAGAGAAGCAAACTGGAAAGAGTATTAAAGCTCTACGATCAGATCGTGGAGGAGAATACTTGAGTACAGAGTTTACTGAATATCTCAACGAGACCTCTCACCAGTAGCGATGCTCAAATCCATTCGGATATTACTTGCGATAGCTGCATACCATGACTATGAGATATGGCAAATGGACGTAAAGACGGCATTCCTAAATGGAAACCTCGAAGAGGATGTGTACATGACACAACCCGAGGGCTTTATCTCTAGTGGGAGCGAAAGCAAGGTATGCAAGCTGAAGAGGTCCATTTATGGACTTAAGCAAGCTTCTCGAAGTTGGAACATCCGTTTTGATGAGACAGTCAAATCGTTTGACTTTATCAAAAATGAGGATGAACCATGTGTATACAAGAAGGTTAGCAAGAGTGCTATTACTTTCTTGGTATTGTATGTAGATGACATACTACTTATTGGAAAAGATGTTCCAATGATGCAATTGTCGACACCCCATTTTGTCCGGACTGCCGCATATGCATACACATTTATATATATTGGGGCTTATATCTATATATGTATATGTATACATGGGCAAATGAATGACCATATGCACGTGCTCACATACATAACACACATACATATATATACACACCATCATCTATCGAAATGTGCTAATCGGGACCCACAAAGCACAATTTAGTTTAACTACCCAAGTAGGCCTACTCGGACCCAACTAAGTGCGATCAAGCCTGATTGGTCCAATTAGGCCCGATTAAGTCTGATTATGCCCGATCAAGCCGAATTGGCCCGATTAAGCCCGATAGGCCCGGTTAAGCCAAATTATACTCAACCAAGCTCAAATAGGCCAAATAAGACCAAAAAGACATGGTTGTACCCGATTGGACCAAGTTGGGCCCGATTGACCCGATTCAGTCCATTTAGGCCCGATAAGGCCCAATTGGGCCAAATGACATAATTAAGGCCCGAAAATGGATGATAGATCCCAATTGAGCCATTTGACTTAACTAAAGCCCAATCATGCACGTTTCACGATATGCATGCATATGATGGTATATACACATACGATAACACACATATACACACGATAACCCTCGTGATATATATATAGATATATATATGCATACACGCACACACAAGTACATATACATATGCACACATATATTTACTAACAACATATATACGCGTATATAACCATATGTATATATATACACATACACCCACAACATATATAAAATAAAAAATAAAGTATAAAAAAAAAAAATATATATATATATATAATGATAGGGGGTGGCTGCACAGCAGCCACCACCCCCCATCCCACCGGCCTCTCTCTCTCCACTCTCACCTACAAACCCTAACCCTAAAACAAACTCAAATTACCAAAATACCCTAACTTTGCACATAACTCAAACGAACGCAAAACGTCCCGCCATTTACGGCCAGGTAAGTTCAGTGGACGTAGAAGAACGTGATTGAACGAACGAGAGGGTCGGACCCCTCGCCGACGGCCGAAATTACCGAAACTTGCACCGTTAAAAAATACGCATTTACAGTCGTTAAAATCAATTTTTGACAGCACCAATGAGCTCAGGAGGGTCGATTACCCTAGGGGTGAGCTTCGGGGTGCGAATGGCGTCGTCGGCCCCGGCGGACGGCGGTACAGCCACGCGCGCCCGCGGCCCGCGCGCTGCTCGCGAGGAAGACGATCGGACAGGGCGTCCGATCGTCCGTCCGACGCGAGCAGGCCGAAATTTCGGCCTGCTCGCGTCTCACAGCTTTTTTTTTTTTTTTTTTTTTTTTTTAAAGGTGAACAGTAACCGCCTTATATTTTTTTATTATTATTTTTATTATTTTATTCAACAAAATAAAAATCTATAAAATCATCTAGTAATAAATTTTAATCCCGTTAAAAAATCAACATATAATCAAATACCCGTTTGTTAAAAAAAAAAACTCGGACGAAATGGATATTTTCCCGAAGTTAAAAACTTTTACATAAAATATATACGAGTTAAGGGTGCGAGATGGATATTTCAAGCCCTAGCTCATTGGGCTATGAAGAAGAAACAGTGCTGAGCCCCGTAAAATAAAAATGTTGTGTTTTATCTATTTCTCTTCATTTACATATATACAATTCTTTATGCAAATATATATGTAAATACGTCGTATTATAAACGCGAATAGATGTATATCTATTATAGAGATTTGATTTCTCCAACCCTTTGGGTTACGAACTGGATAGATCCTAATCTAAGTGGTTGGGGCAAATAAATATAAATTGTCAAAATAGAAAGTGATGGATATTACTCTCCAAACCTGACTAGGTATATTTATCAAAATCAAATCCCATGCAAATAAAAAAATATTGAAACAGGATAATGGATATTGCCCTGATAAATATATTTTCTTCATTTGGATGTATCTGTTCAAAAGTGATTTAGAGAGTAAGGTGGATACCGATCTCTCCATTTCATAATAAGCAGATAAATAAATATGCAAATATTTGAAACAATAAAAATTGTGTTAAATTACAAATCTAAGATAATTTTAATCACTTATAGAGTACCCTCTTAGGAGGGGCGCTGTGGGGGTGTTCCGTCTTCCCCACACGTAAACGACGAACGAGCCTAAGAATCTTTAAGTGCCTTATCCCGGTTTCCTAGATTTCCATAAATATCTAGGTGGCGACTCCAACCCTTTCCCCCATCCGGAGGAAGGTCGTCAACAGATGGCGACTCCGCTGGGGACCCGTCAGGCTCGTTTTAAGTGATTAAAATAATTTTAGATTTATATTTAACACATACAAATACATGTTTAGTTATGATGTCTTTGTAGATATTTTATTAATGTCCTGCATTGCATGTATAACCCAGGGCATATACCCATCCTATTTACCGGGACAATCGGAGCTTGCGTACAATGTACGTAGGTAGTCCGTAATGCCTGGCCCTTTTTACCCACAGTCAAAAGTTATCTGGGTAGTACACCGAGCTGATGTACCATGTGCACCGGTCGTCGGTAGGAAACCCAGCAATGACAGACTGCTAGATAAACCACTGGGATAATCGGAGCTTACGTACAATGTGCGTGGGTAGTCCGTAAGCCCAGCCATTATAGGCACCCATAATTCACCCAGCCAGCATGTAGTCTAAGTGGCACAAAAATTATCAATAAAAAAGCACACATCTTTCAACTTCATTTTACTCCTCTAAATTCAACCGAAATTTCCTTGCTTTTTTCTCGCAACAACTGTGAATATTCATATTTGCACAAATTTCTTTACTCAAGTTTTCAACGATAAAAAATATTTTTCCATAAAATTTGCATGATTTTGCAATAAATGCATACTACAACATGAGTACACGTGCAAACACTGACATCCATATTTTCGCTAAAAGAACGGTCAAGACGACTTTTACCAAAAGGAGCCCGTACCTGCTCAGGTCAAGACGTCACACATCTGCACCCATGGCGGACAACGAAGTAAATGAACAGCTGAAAAAAGATAATGAAGAACTGCGAAGACAGCTGGAAGATATGAACAAACAGCTGGAGCGCCTCACGACTACTATTGCACTACTCGTTGAACAGAGAGGTACCAACACAACAGCTCAACCTATAGGAGAGCCGAGCTCATCAGCCGCTTTACCATCAGAGAGGCAGTCTGCGCAACAGACACCATATGACCCTTTTGGGCTACCTGCGCAACTTGAGTCAGTCCAGTATGCTATGCCACAATACATCTCGCCAACACAAGCTGAAGCCCAAACATCACAGCCGGTTAATCCTGTAACGATACTGGCACCTGCCAATCCTGACCAGCAGCCTGACGCAAATCCATCAGGGGATAAGCAGATACAAGAAAAAGTTGAGACAATTCTAGACCGTCTGAACAACCTAGAAGGCTCCCGAGGAACCATGGACCCAGCACAATTCTGCATTGTCACAGATCTCGATATACCCAAAGACTTCAAGGTTCCTGACTTTGAAAAATATGATGGTACTGAAGATCCTCAGGTCCACATTTCAATGTACTGTAGTAAGATGGGGGCATACCTCAAGAACGAGAAAATGCTGATTTACTATTTCCAAGAAAGCCTAAAAGGGCCAGCCATCCGATGGTACCTAAATCTGAATAAAAACGAGATCAAAAGCTGGAAAGACTTGGCGAACGCATTTCTGACCCACTATCAGCATAATAAGGATCTGGCACCAGACAAAACTACACTGAGGGCCCTGACTCCTAATAAGAACGAGAAATTTCGCGCTTTTGCCCAGAGATGGAGGAACATGGCTGCCCAGATCACTCCTCCGATGACGGAAAAAGAACTTATCGACGAGTTTATGACTCTGAGCTGTTTGGATGATAAGATACGCACTGCATGTGCTATCGCTTCCACTTTTGCCCAAATAATCACGGCAGGCCTCAGAATAGAACTGGCCCAAGACAACATCTTTAAATCGCCCGAAGACACGAAAAACAAGAAGAAAGACAAAGAAGTGCATAATATCAGCGGGGCGAATAACTACAATCAATCCATATATCGAGTCCCCGGGCAATATCAAACCAGTGGATATTATCAAACGCCTCAGCAAAATAATCAATACCGACAGACTCGCCCTTATCAGCAATACCAACAATCACCACGGCAACCTCAACAGGTCACTCAGACCTATCAAATCCAGCAACAACATACCCCTACTCAACAGCAACAGCCCCAGCGACCTCGCCAGGTTTTACGGGAACCACTGCCCGTGTCTCAAAAAGAAGTGTTTAAACAATGCGCTGCAGAAGGTCTGCTCACGCCCATTCCTAGCCGACAATTCACGCCACCATATCCAAGATGGTATGATGTGAATGCGTATTGTGACTACCATAGTGGCGCCCAAGGTCACTCCACTGAAAATTGCTACATCCTTCGGAACAAATTGTACGAGTTGATTGATACAGGAAGGATAAAAATCTCACCTACAGATGCAACGCCAACGACCACCGTAAATAACACAGCTACTACCAGCAACAACAGCGGAGGGATAAATGAGATTGACACCAGCTTGTTTCACGATTAGTGGTTTCTGTACTACCCACGCAAGCTAGATGCTATTTTGATGAATCTTTTCCTTTACTAAGTTATGATAGGACGCATGTTTAGTATAGTACATGTCATGATATGTATCCACTCTTCTCCCTCGGTCATGTTTTGTCTTTTCGCACAGACCACTCTAGTTGGGAGAGTTTTTGTAATGCAATTTGTGAATGAACTAATTTAAATATAAAATTGTCTCATGTTCTTCATTTGTCATGAACATCCATTTGTTATATCTTTTAGCTAGTACATATAAATTTTGCAGAATGTAAAGGACAATGCATGTTCCCAATTAACATAATAAAAATAACTAGCGACTTGCCACATACAGAAAGAGAAAGAAAAATCAAAAAGGAAAAAGAGAAAAATTTTGAAAAAGAGAAAGAAGATATACAATGCCACATACATCTCAAACTCAAAAAAGCTGACTCTTGAGTAATGAAACAATACTCTGCGATCATTTTTGCTCAAACGAACGGAAAGATTTTGTGGGTAGGCAAGCTCACCGGGACAAATAACCTCAACTACGACTTTTCTTCTCCTTATTGACAAAAATGAAAAAAAAAAAAAAGAAAGAATGAAAAAAAAAAAGAAGAAAGAAGAGAAGAAGAAAAAGAAAAGAAAAAGGAGAAAGTACAAAAAAAAAAGTAGAAGAGTAAAAAAAAAAAGAAAAAGAAGAAGAAGAAGAAAGGATGAGCAAAAAGGAAGAAATAGAAGAAGAAAAGTCGTAAACGCCTATAAAATTTCTCGTGTATAATACCCTACAAAATCTTTCCATCAAATAAGCGGACATGTACCCGGAGTCAGAATATCCACCTATATTCTCAAAAAAAAAAAAAAAAAAAAAAGACGGTCAAATCTAGACCAGCCACAAATACAGCTATGGGAATCACCTACGAACACATATGCAAGAACATTCAGAAGAAGCCCGCTAGGCCGAAAACCTGAAAAGGCGGCCTAGGCAAAACTAGTTAGGGCAGAACAAGTTGCAAATCATTCTCTTTATTATGTTAAACAAAGAACATGCATTCGAAATACATTCTGCAAGATTTATACGCATCAGTCACTACTCCACATAATCGTAAGCTGAAAAATCTCTCATCAACCACATTTTCTAGAAAATTATTGTCTCAGAAACTTCACTTTTCAATAAATCAGCCTCACAAATATCTACATCAGCCAAACTACCCAGCACCTAAAACTGGGGCAATTTTATTATAAATAAAATTTATTCCAAAATTGCTAACTTCCAACCTAGAGGTTCAGACTTTAGATTTTTCGAAAATCTAGAAAAGACTAACCTGCACCTAACGGAGAATAGGAAATACATATCATGACAAGTTAAAGCTAAATATGCCTCCAGCATAACTTATTTGAAGGAAAAGATAAAGAACGAACGCCAAACTGGGGCAATTTTCAGAGGAGCAAGTAATTGACAACAGCAAATCACATGAAAGAAAGTTTTGTTGAGCACAAAATTCCAAAGGAGGAAAAAGTGCACTTTAGTGAACTTGTACAAACTAGGGCAGTTTTTCATGCAATAAGATTGCTAAGTGCCAGAGGAAGTTACCAAAACAGAAGATAATATTTTCAAGAAGCAAAATTCAATGGCAGATAAGATTTGGACAAATCGTGTCGTCGTTCTAAACTGGGGCAACTTTCTCCCCTCGAAAATTTTCGAAGGATTTGAGCTCCAACACAAAAATCCCCAAAATGGAATCAATCAAAATATGACGAAGAAGAAGAAGAAAAGAAAAAGAGAGAAAACGAAGATCAGAAGAAGGAAGAAGCTTAGGGCAATGATATTTTGGAAAAGTTGGATTGACCGAATTTTCTCACGTTGCATATTTTAAGCATAAAATCATTTCACAAAATTTTTTTTGACAAATCCCTTTCAAAACAAAATTTTCACAAACAACACTTCAACATTGCATGTACCAATTCAACAACAGACAACAACATTTATTCTCAATGTTGATAGTCATGAATCCCACATACTCTAAGATGCAAATCAGATCTATAGTTAATCCTCGCAAGTCACGAGACGCAAATCAAGCTTGCAAACTGGATCCATTACACTTTATTATTATAAAATCCCGACAAGTAAGTTGGGCTTATTTCTTCACCGTCCAAGAAACAAATTGGATACGTCATCTTCACATCAAATACAACTCTCTTCGCGAGACGTAGTTCTCGTGTCGTTTCCTTGTCGTGAGGCGTAGTTCTCGCATCCATGAAGACACTTTCTCTCCATAAGGCGTAGTTCTTATGACAACTCTCTCCTTCAAGAGGCGTAGATCTCATGACGTTTTCTTTTTCGTCATAAGGCGTAGTTCTTATGACAACTCTCTCCTTCATGAGGCGCAGTTCTCATGAAAACTCTTTGTTGTCACGAGGCGTAGATCTCGTGTCATTTTCTTTTTCGTCATAAGGCGTAGTTCTTATGACAACTCTCTCCTTCAAGAGGGGTAGATCTCGTGACGTTTTCTTTTTCGTCATAAGGCGTAGTTCTTATGACAACTCTCTCCTTCAAGAGGCGTAGTTCTCATGAAAATTTTCTATCTCCTTACGAGGCGTAGATCTCATATCATTTTCTCTTAATCATGAGGCGTAGTTCTCATAAAAAAAAAAAAAAAAACTCTTTCTCATCACGAGACGTAGATCTCGTATCGTTTTCTCTTAATCATGAGGCGTAGTTCTCATAAAACTCTTTTCTTATCATGAGGCGTAGATCTCGTGTCATTCCTCTTAATCATGAGGCGTAGTTCTCATAAAAACTTCTTCTCATCACAAGGCGTAGTTCTTGTGTCAATTTTTCGGGTAAATTTCACTTCCATCCTTGAAGTCGACTGTGCTTCAGGATCACGTTATCTCATTCCAATCTTACATTTTAGTCGATTATACTTATGGTTGTTTTCATCGACGGACGACTGATCTGAGTAACCAGAAAACTGGCTAACGACTATCCTCTCTCTCTCAAGGTATATAGTAGATAACGAACACGAAAAAAAAAACTCTCGTCTCTCTTGCCGGACAAAATGTGGTATCTCTTTTATCTTTGTCCAATCCTTTTCAAAGAATTAGACAAAGAGGGGCAACTGTCGACACCCCATTTTGTCCGGACTGCCGCATATGCATACACATTTATATATATTGGGGCTTATATCTATATATGTATATGTATACATGGGCAAATGAATGACCATATACACGTGCTCACATACACAACACACATACATATATATACACACCATCATCTATCGAAATGTGCTAATCGGGATCCACAAAGCACAATTTAGCTTAACTACCCAAGTAGGCCTGCTCGGACCCGACTAAGTGCGATCAAGCCTGATTGGTCCAATTAGGCCCGATTAAGTCTGATTATGCCCGATCAAGCCGAATTGGCCCGATTAAGCCCGATAGGCCCAGTTAAGCCAAATTATGCTCAACCAAGCTCAAATAGGCCAAATAAGACCAAAAAGACATAGTTTTACCCGATTGGACCAAGTTGGGCCCGATTGACCCGATTCAGTCCATTTAGGCCCGATAAGGCCCAATTGGGCCAAATGACATAATTAAGGCCCGAAAATGGATGATAGATCCCAATTGAGCCATTTGACTTAACTAAAGCCCAATCATGCACGTTTCACGATATGCATGCATATGATGGTATATACACATACGATAACACGCATATACACACGATAACCCTCGTGATATATATAGATATATATATGCATACACGCACACACAAGTACATATACATATGCACACATATATTTACTAACAACATATATACGCGTATATAACCATATGTATATATATACACATACACCCACAACATATATAAAATAAAAAATAAAGTAATAAAAAAAATATATATATATAATGATAGGGGGTGGCTGCACAGCAGCCACCCCCCCATCCCACCGACCTCTCTCTCTCCACTCTCACCTACAAACCCTAACCCTAAAACAAACTCAAATTACCAAAATACCCTAACCCACTAACTCTCAAAACTCTATAAATACCCCTAAAACCCACTCAAAAAAGAAGGGGGAAGAACTCTGGAGAAGCTCCAGAGAGAGAGAGAGAGAGAGAGAGAGAGAGAGAGAGAGAGAGAGAGAGCTCTTGCAGACCAGTAGCTGGCGTTGATCTCTTCTCCTTCAGACCATCAGGCCCGCCACTCGCCGCGCCGTCGCCGTCGCTGGAGCCCGCCCGCAACTTCGGCCAAAAACTACACATACAAGGTATACTCGTCCAAACCTCTTGAAACTCTTGTTGTGTCTTCTTTATACGTACAAGAACACACTTAAGTGGTCGAGAACATCCCTCGCCGCCGGCATCGCCGGCGGCGACCGAGAATAATAAAAGCCCTAACTTGCACATAACTCAAACGAACGCAAAACGTCCCGCCATTTACGGCCAGGTAAGTTCAGTGGACGTAGAAGAACGTGATTGAACGAACGAGAGGGTCGGACCCCTCGCCGACGGCGAGAAAACGCCGCCGGCCGAAATTACCGAAACTTGCACCGTTAAAAAATACGCATTTACAGTCGTTAAAATCAATTTTTGACAGCACCAATGAGCTCAGGAGGGTCGATTACCCTAGGGGTGAGCTTCGGGGTGCGAATGGCGTCGTCGGCCCCGGCGGACGGCGGTACAGCCGCGCGCGCCTGCGCGCGGCGCTCGCGTCCTCGCGGGGAAGACGATCGGACAGGAGTCCGATCGTCCGTCCGACGCGAGCGGGCCGAAATTTCGGCCTGCTCGCGTCTCACAGCTTTTTTTTTTTTTTTTTTTTTTTTTTTTAAGGTGAACAGTAACCGCCTTATATTTTTTTTTATTTATTTTTTCAACAAAATAAAAATCTATAAAATCATCTAGTAATAAATTTTAATCCCGTTAAAAAATCAACATATAATCAAATACCCGTTTGTTAAAAAAAAAAACTCGGACGAAATGGATATTTTCCCGAAGTTAAAAACTTTTACATAAAAGTATATATACGAGTTAAGGGTGCGAGATGGATATTTCAAGCCCTAGCTCATTGGGCTATGAAGAAGAAACAGTGCTGAGCCCCGTAAAATAAAAATGTTGTGTTTTATCTATTTCTCTTCATTTACATATATACAAATTCTTTATGCAAATGTATATGTAAATATTGTCGTATTATAAACGCGAATAGATGTATATCTATTATAGAGATTTGATTTCTCCAACCTTTGGGTTACGAACTGGATAGATCCTAATCTAAGTGGTTGGGGCAAATAAATATAATTGGTCAAAATAGAAAGTGACGGATATTACTCTCCAAACCTGACTAGGTATATTTATCAAAATCAAATCCCATGCAAATAAAAAAAATATTGAAACAGGATAATGGATATTGCCCTGATAAATATATTTTCTTCATTTGGATGTATCTGTTCAAAAGTGATTTAGAGAGTAAGGTGGATACCGATCTCTCCATTTCATAATAAGCAGATAAATAAATATGCAAATATTTGAAGTAATAAAAATTGTGTTAAATTACAAATCTAAGATAATTTTAATCACTTATAGAGTACCCTCTTAGGAGGGGCGCTGTGGGGGTGTTCCGTCTTCCCCACACGTAAACGACGAACGAGCCTAAGAATCTTTAAGTGCCTTATCCCGGTTTCCTAGATTTCCATAAATATCTAGGTGGCGACTCCAACCCTTTCCCCCATCCGGAGAAGGTCGTCAACAGCAATCAATAAAAGTTTGGTTATCACAGCAGTTCTCCATGAAGGATTTGGGAGAAGCTTCCTACGTCCTAGGCATTAAGATCTATAGAGATAGATCTAAGAGGATAATAGGATTATCCCAGTCGAATTATATCGATAAAGTGCTAAAACGGTTTAGCATGGAAAATAGCAAGAAAGGGTTCTTGCCATATAATCATGGAATTCAGCTCTTTAAAGGAATGCCACCAAAAACGCCAGAAGAGAGAGATCGCATAAAGAATATCCCATATGCATCCGCAATTGGGTCTATTATATATGCAATGCTGTGTACCAGGCCAGATGTGGCCTATGCTCTTGGAGTGACGAGCAGATATCAATCTGATCCCGGTGAAGGTCACTGGACTGCCGTTAAGAGTATCCTTAAGTACTTGAGAAGAACTAAGGATATCTTCTTAGTATATGGCGGCGAATCAGAGTTGAAAGTTGAGGCCTATACGGACTCAAGCTTCCAATCAGATAAGGAGCAAATCGGTTTCAGGGTTTGTCTTTACCCTGAATGGCGGTGCGGTTAGTTGAAAAAGTTCCAAGCAACCGACCGTAGCAGACTCAACTACAGAAGCCGAATATATTGCTGCTTCAGAAGCTGCAAAAGAGGCTGTTTGGATGAGAAAGTTCATTACTGAACTTGGAGTGGTTCCAGGGATACAGGATCCTATGCCGTTGTTATGTGATAACAATGGGACTATTGCGCAAGCAAAGGAACCAAGGTCTTATCAGAGATCCAAACACATTCTGAGGTGCTTCCACTTGATTAGGGAATTCATTGAGAGAGGCGAAATCAAGATACAAAAGGTTGACACAAAAGATAACATAGCTGATCCTTTTACTAAGGCACTTCCTCAAAAGACGTTTGAGAGCCATTTCGACAAGATGGGCGTGAGACGCATGAGCGATTGGGAACTATTCACACAAAGGTTTCGAGTGATGAATACTGATATTCATACCACACGGGTGGTCGTAGCACGTTGCTAGACGTTAACCACGATCTATGAATAAATATAATTAATTGGTTGAATTAGTTATTTGTTAATTAGTTGAATTAACTATTTATTCACTGCCGGCGTGGTACTGAACCTAATGGGTCACACGCAAATGAGACACGATCGCGAAAAACCAAAAATTTGTGCATGAGGGGCTGCTTTTGCCAATGTCCAAAGTGTTGGACCTAAGTTTTTGCAAAAACTTGAGTGCCGTTTTTGCAAAACAGCAAAAGCTTGGATTTATTCTGTAATACATGCAACTATATATATGGGTGAACAGTTTTCTTCAAGGAGCCGAGAGAAGGAGAAGGTTTTCGGCGCCGACGCAGACGCGAAGAAGCCCTAGACCGCTAGCACGGTGAACGGCAATCCTCAACGTCTGGTCAGCCGCCTCCTTCTCCGACCTACGTCGCCGGCGAACGAGTCGCCGGCATTTGCTTCGATATAAACTTGGAGCTTCTCGGCCGACTGCCGGAAACACCTTGCTTCTTCGTCTAACCGACGTTACCTGACCTCGTCATCGTCTTCTCAGTCAGCCGGTGGAGGAGACGTCGAGCACCGGCGGTGGTGACGACGTCCGAATCCAACGTGCAAAGGTTGCACGAAACCGACAGTTAAGGCCACTGTTCACGGCGAGCTGCGGAGAAGGCGGAGACGTTCACTGACTGCTGATCAGTGGTTGCACCGGCGAGCGTCGACGGTGAAGATTGGACGACATTGTGCTGCACGCGGGTGAAGAAGAAGAAGAAGGTACTGTTCACCTATTTGGGCTGAGCTCGATTGGATCGGATCCATAAGGCCCAATTGTTTTTAATTCGATTTAATTAGATTAAATCGGATTTCGGTTTCGCGAGCGTCTCAGCGTGGACTAGCGTTAGAGGCCGGGTACTTTCGCGGCTCAATTCATCAGGATCCGAGGATCATTACATGGCGTGTTTGATCCGCCAAGGTATTTCGATAAAACTCGTACCGCGTTAGATGCATGATAGGATCGCGTAATAAATTAATCAGATTAATTTATTATATCATGCTTGGTTTACATGCGATGTGAATGTTTCGATTATTATAGCATACCAATGTGATCCTGTATTCGGGTACACGGGGCTTGTGTATTAAAAATTTTTAAATTTCTGCTGCGCATCTGATGTGGTTTTGACCCCGATAACCCTAACAGATGAGCGTTCACCCTTAACCAAGAGAGTCTCGGAGACTTTGATTCCGTCCGACTTCGAACTACCAAAACTCAAAGACTTCGACGACATTGGAGATCTTCAGTCCCATCTAGAAAAATATCGAGCGATGATGCGGTTCAAATGGGCATCGGATGAGCTATGTTGTTTAGCGTTTGATAACACCTTGATCGGGTCAGCCAAATCATGGTGGAAGAATCTTCCGCATGGCTCAATAGACAACTTTTCTCAGTTGGAGAAGGCATTCATTGCCAACTCCTACTCCAACACTATGATCTACCAAGACAGCCGAATCTTGCTGTCGGTGATACAAGAAGACAACGAAAGCTTGGCAGATTATTTCAAGCGATTCAAGGAGGAAAGAGGAAAAGTTCGCAATGCCGATCCGGTAGTCATTATGACGGCCCTGCAAGTTGGCATACGGCACCCTAAGTTGCAAGAATGGATCTTTAAGAACCCTCCCACAGACTTACAAGACATGTATGCTCGGATTAATGAAAGAATCAAACTAGACCGCGCCTTATCTGCTACAGATAAGGACAAGAAGAAAGAGACGAAGAAGAATGCTGAAACAAATGAAGCGAACACTAAGAATGAGGATAAGAGCAGCAACACCCTGCCGATTTACCTTTAAGTTGCCTCAAACGAGCCACGCCATGGAGGTGTTAGCTCTCAATCAAGGAGCGAAGATGAAGCCGGGAACGAAATCCCGAGGAGATACCCAAGTCTTCTGTGAAATCCATAATTCCAATACTCATTCCACACTGGAATGCAGGCAACTGCAACATCTTAAAACGGCGGAAGGCACAGTGAAGGAGACTACTTGGAGGCGGCGAGCGTCACCAAGTCCACGCCACACATGGGGAAGAGTACGAAGCCCCCCCGAGATGGAGAACACGCAGTCCAGAAAGACAGCGATCAAGAAGCCCGAGGAGATCACCCAAGCGTGTTGAAGAAGTCATGAGACAGCCCTCTCCCGACCAAGAGGAGACCAGGCCGGCGGCGAAGGAGCGTTCACCCCAACCCTTGATGGCAATCTGAAGAGTTCATCATATCGTTGGTGGACCCTCCTACTCAAGTATGAGTAGGAGGGAGAAGAAAGCGTTCGGCAAAGAAATTTGCCAAATCAAAATGAAAAAGAAAAGGATACAGGACCTCGCAGAAGCTAGAATCGCCTTCGGCCCCGAAGACCTGGTGGGCATTTCTTTGCCTCATGATGATGCACTTCTTATTTTCAATAATCATGGCGGACGCGCAAGTAGAACGAGTGCTAGTGGACGGCGGAAGCGCAGTAGATGAACTATTTTGGGAGGCATTTTTAGCCATGGGTGTCACGACCCACGATCCGAGGCCACAACAAAATTAACACCAAATCACACAAAATGCGGAAGCTTTTGAATCTTTTTAAAATGTGCGATTAGAAAACTCGTAAACATGACGAGTACTGAAATTAAAAACTTTAAATCCTGTTGAGCCGTGATCCGGACTTCTGGCATGTGCGAGATTCCGTGGGGAAGACGGTTCTCACCACACGACCCATCTCAGCTTGCCTAAGATTCTAACGCATCAATCTTCCCCATTGATGCCTAAGAATCCAAGACAATCTAAGGTCCGTATCAAATAACGAATTAAAACGATACATTTGAAAACCTTTTTATAAAAATCGGCTCAACCTGTATTTGTCCAAAAGATTCGGAAATATCAAAACTCTTAAAGCATCTTAATCAATAAAGTCATCGGAATCAAAATCGAAAAGCATAACAACTCTAAGGGTCAAATTCACCTAATTTGCCCATTCCAAGAGTTGCAACACATCTTAACCACATATTAAAGGACACACACTTGCCAAAACTTTTAAAACAAGGTTTGGACTTCAAAACCACCGTTTATGCAATCAAATACCAATACGCATAAAACGTGGTAAATACCTCAAATACTCAACTTTCAAATAAACAATTCCAAGTATTAAACTTAATACATCTAGGAATTAAAACATGAAAGTTGACACAAAGATCTCACAAAAGGAAACATGTGTGTTAGTACTTCCATTTATACAAATCCTTTATACTAAGTGTTTAATACTACTACTATATACATATTCAAGGCTACAAGCTAACTGCTATGCTTAGCCCCCACCAAAATACCTTAAACCAAAATGTAATCCCAAGCTCACTCGCTGCCTATACGCTTTCCGACGGATCCTTCCCGCTCGCGCAACAGTCTGGAGAAAGGGATAAACAACAGCGTAAGTCTTAGAAAGACTTAGTGAGCGGCACGATAGTGTTCCCTAACAACACTATCGAGGCACCCACAAAACAAAACAAACATATACATATCACAACAAGATATATATAACAAAAAATATAAGCATGCGTTCACATTAACAATCATGTCGATCAATACAAAACATAACATCACGCTACAAAATATAAATAAATCGTCCCTACCAATTATGTCATTGGTGTCCAGGGATTATGTTAGCGTGATAACTACCGAGCACTAACCCAAATGTTAGTCCGCTCAACACTGTCGGTACCGGGACAACTCAAAGAGGCTACACCGCCCTCAAACCCTCGGGGACGACACCAGCTTTAGTTTACACCCGGCCCAACCCAAAATCCAATAATCCACCCGACTCAATTTAGGTAACGGGACAACTCAGAGAGGTTACACCGTCCACACACAGGACGACACCAACTCTGGTCTACACCCCAATACCAAGGTCATAGTCTCTAAGCCCCTATAGCGCGCACTTCAAAGGCACCATAACCTCCAGCAAGGGCGATCCCACAGCGTCCTGTAGGAGCTACTCAGTCGCTCTGCACCTCCGGACGGCGCAACCCTGAGCCTCGCACTCCGCAGTGCCCACCTGGCCAGTGGTGGGACCACTACGCCTGCTGGTTTATCTCAAGTCCATGTCGGGATTTTTAAACCGGGTATCGCTAGAGCACCAACTCACATACCCACAAATCAGTCTATCACGAGTATCGCAAGGGTCGTTAGCTCACATACTAACTCTAGTATCGCAAAAGCTAACACCCACATACCCAATAAGACAGAACAAGCAAGCCTACATAGGGCCATAAAATATTACTTCTACCATATGTATAGCAAAGGCATCAACCCACATACATAACAAGGTAAAGTAATCCATCATAGTGTTATCAAATAAACACATCATAATATCTACCATATGTATAAGAGTAAATAACTCACATACATCGCAAGGTAGATCAAAATAAGCATGTTGTATTATATCAATTCCCGTCATGAATATCATCTAAAGCACATACATCGATACTCACTCACGTAGGCATACAAATCCGTAACATGCCATCTACACATCACATAGCATTCGCAAACATCGCCAAGAGCATAAGCTAGCAATAAGCCCTAAATGCTCATCCTGGCGGATAAAACACATATAACATGCCAATCACACAACATGGATCATATCGAGACATCCAACATGATTCACAAGCACATTCTATAACATATTTCACCTAAACATGTTATACATCATTTTAGATTGTAAATCGCATAACAAACTATCTCAATCCATGATAGAAGCATATAAGCATGTTATCAAACAAAGGTGCGAACCGCTCACCTTATACCCTAACCTTACCAATTAGGGTCAACCAATCGGCATGCGAATATCGAAGCAAAACCAAAATCGATCTCGGCAACACGTTCACGAGCTCAAGGCGATCTTGCTGAACGGTCGGGTTCGCCGGAAAGTTCGCTGGAGACGGCCGGCGGCGGCGACAGCAACAGTCACGGCACGAGATCGGAGATGACCAACACACTCAGGGTCCCGGTGAGGCGGCGGCAACTCGCGGCGGCGACGGCTGGAACAGCGGCGGCGGCGGCCGGAATCCCAACCGAGAAGAGAGGGGTCATGTTTGAAAAAAGAGAAGATAGAAATCCAAGATTTTGCAAAATCCTCATAGGCCATGTTTGCAATTTAAGAAAATAGGGGATTATTTATGAAATACGAGAAATAGGAAAGAAATATTCAAGCGGAAGAAACGGCGCCGGGAGAAACGGTCGCGCGGAGGAAAAGGTCTTGGGACCTCACGACGTGGCCAGCGCCTCGGTGGCTATTTATAGGGGAGGAGGCCGATGGAGGAGAAGGATGGAAGAGGAGGCGATCGGGAGCAACCGACGGGAAGTAAAAAAAAAAATCCAAGAGAGAGAGAGAGGGAGAGAGGGAGACCACTACCACAACCTGCCACCAGCTTCGCCGACAACCTACGACGACGTCACCGCCGTTGCACAGTTTTGCCGCCACCGTCGCCGCCGGAAAAGCTTAAAAACCGAAACCAACGTATTCGAGGTACGCGTTAAAACTTCCTCAAAACTATCACATTACAATCTCTACAAGGTATAGACTCCAGGACGCCGTCGTGGCTTCACCGACGGCGAACCACGGCGGCGGAAATAAAAAAACAAAAACGATAAACCGAAAATAATTCTCAAATATCTCGAAAAATACACATAGAAATTAAATTTTGACACCACCATTGAATCCAAGACCCTCGGTATACCTTAAACACATATATAATTCGACGTGGCCGGCGGCGAAACGCCGCCAGCCATTATCGAGTCGGCCGCGAGCTCGCGGCCGACTACAATTTTAGAAAAAAAAAGTCGTCATTAAAGAAACAAAAAAAAAAAAGAAAAAAAAAAGAAAAAATGATTCAGGCGCGGGGTTAATCCCCGCGTCAAGCCGTTTTCAACGCGGCTCGGTCGGTTTAAAACCGACCGAGCCAAATCTAATTCGACCAAGCCGTTTTGCATCCGGTTGAGCCCAAATCGAATCTGACCGAGTTATTTTTAATTCTGACCGAGCCATTTTAATTCTGACTTAGCAATTTTAGTCCTAGGAACCTATTTAGTGGTCCAAATATATTTTTAATCAATTTTGATCACTTTTCATTGGATTTTAAGCTATAATTTCATGATTTTTGTCTATAAAGATGGCTCTAAACATAAAAAATATCATAAATTTTCTAAAAATAAGGTTAGAGTGAGGCGGTTAACCGATCTCTACACCTTATTAAATTATTTAAAATATATAAAAAAAATAATTAAAAATGACAAATCTTAAAATCTTTTAAAAATAAGGTTAGAGTGAGGCGGTTAACCGATCTCTACAGTTTATTAAATTATCTAAAATATAAAAGTGACAAATCTTAAAACATTTTAAAAGAAAAGGTTAGAGTGAGGCGGTTAACCGATCTCTACACCTTGATAAAAAATTTTAAAACATAAAAATTGATAAATATAAAATCTTATAAATATCTTTTGGGCTAGAGTGAGGCGGTTAACCGATCTCTACACCCTTATCCAAAATAATTAATTAAAAATGAGATTAGAGTGAGGTGGTTATCCGAACTTTACATCTCAAAAATAAAAAATAAGAAAAATAAAAATAAAAATATTTTCACACGTCAAAATTAAGAATGAACGAAGACACGCGCAGTCGATCGGTAACATTTATTTCCTTACAATTTCTTAGCATTATCGCATACATGCATATATTTAAATCTCATGCATAAAATGATGAATCCTAATTTTGAAAAATATAAGCCATTTAATTAAGAGTACCCTTTTCTGAGGGGCGCTGTGGGGGTGTTCCGTCTTTCCCACACGTAACCGACAACGAGCCCAAGAATCTCAACGTGCCTTATTCTGATTTCCTAATTTTCCATAAAAATTAGGTGGCGACTCCAAACTTTCTTTCCCCCCATCCGGAGGAAGGTCGTCAACAGATGGCGACTCCGCCGGGGACCCGTCAGGCTCATTAAAATTAAATGGCTTAAATTTTTAAAATTGGTATTTATAATTTAACATAAAATATCATTGCTGCATATTTATTTTTGTTTTGATCATTTTATTATTGTTGCGTATATCTTTGTGTATATATTTATTTTAGCAATCAATTTGCATATACATCACTGCATACACATAACCTCAGGCCTCGACCCGGCCTTAAGATCTGGGATAATATCGAAGCTCGTGTGCAATGCATACCGGTAGTCGTAAAATTCAGCCCTCAGTCTAGCCTATGTGTTATCTGGGTAGTACCAGAATTGACATACTATGTATGCTGGTAGCCTGCGAAACCCCAGCAATGACGGGCTACTAGAAACCAGCAACCTAAGACACTAATAGTTGCATATCCTCATGTAGCGACAGTCATGACATCCAAAATTTTAATTCATTTTTTAAATTCCTTTTTCCAAAAAAAAAATCTCTATTCAAAAAAAATAATTTTCTTTTCATTTCAAAAATAACTTTTTTTCATTATTTTCAAAAAAAAAAGACTCCTTTCAGATAAGTTTTTTTTCTTTTCAAAAAAAAAAAAAAAAACGATAAACAAAAAAAAAACTTTTCAAAAAAATCTTTTCTTTTCATTTTAAAACAAATATTTTCAAATATTTTTTTTTCTCTCAAAAAAAAAAAAAAAAAACATCAAAACAAAAATTAAAAAAACAAATGTCATAAAATCATTTTCTTTTCTTTTCCCAAATTCATTTTTTTTAAAAAAACATTCTTTTCCAAAACAAATTTTATTTAAAAAAAAAACTTTTATCTTTGCAAAATCATTTTAACTTAGATGATCAAGAGAAAGATAAATAAGTACTAAGAAGAGAATAAAAGACACATATTATGACTAATTATGAACTAAACAAATGTTCAGCATGACTTGCTTGAAAGGAAATAAACTAGTAGTCAAAATCAAGCTGCGGCAAATTTAAGAAAGTTGATCCATACGTCGAAACTGGGGCAAAATTTTCGTACGAAAATTTTGAGACTGATCAAAGCAAAGCAGGCATGGAAGACATTAAAAAAAAAATCTCAGATTAGAATACACATCGACAGCTGACAAAAACGCAGATCCGCAAAAGAAAGAAAAGGCACAAACACACTCTCTGACCAAATGAAGCAAATTTTGATCAGAACTTTGATCAATCATCATTGGGCAAATTTTTTTCGGAAAAATTTGTGAAGAAGCTGATCTCCAATATCAACAGCTGACAAGTTTACAAGCTGTGACGACTTTGAAAAACGACTGTCTGCAAAAAGAAAAACAAAAGTAAAGACCAAATAGAAGAAAGAAGGGATGCCGGGGCAATGACTTTTTGAACTGAACACGCACAGCATAAAATTTCGTGTTACAAAATTTTTGACAATTTTTCGATTTTTATCGCTGCATAATCAGCATTGCTTTTTGCATAAAATTTTTAACAGCAAACATCAACTTCTAGCAAAATGAATTTTTCTCACTATCATTAAAAAAAAAAAATCACAAATTTCACATCAAAACTCTTTTGAGACGTAGTTCTCTAAAAATTTTCACGAGACGCAGTTCTCGTCATAAAATCTTTTTGAGTTGTAGTTCTTATTCAAATCTTTTCACGAGACGACTGCCTCATTTTTTCAAATTTTTCCTTGAGCCGACTGTGCTCTATCACGAGACGACTGTCTCATTTTTCAAATTTTACCTTGAGTCAATTGTGCTCTATCACGAGACGACTGTCTCTTTTTCAAATTTTACCTTGAGTCGATTGTGCTCTATCACGAGACGACTGTCTCATTTTTCAAATTTTACCTTGAGTCAACTGTGCTCTATCACGAGACGACTGTCTCTTTTTCAAATTTTTCCTTGAGCGATATATCGCGAGACGACTGTCTCATTTTTCAAAATTTACCTTGAGTCAACTGTGCTCTATCACGAGACGACTGTCTCTTTTTCAAATTTTTCCTTGAGCGATATATCGCGAGACGACTGTCTCATTTTTCAAGTTTTACCTTGAGTCGATTTTGCTCTATCACGAGACGACTGTCTCATTCTACCTTGAGTTTTGAACCGATTGTGATCCATCACGAGACGACTGTCTCATTTTAAAATTTTTCCATGAACCGACTGTGTTCCATCACGAGACGACTGATCTCATTTTCAAATTTTTCCATGAACTGACTGTGTTTCATCACGAGACGACAGTCTCATTTTTCAAATTTTATCTTGAGCCGACTGTGCTCTATCACGACACGACTGTCTCATTTTTCAAATTTTACCTCGAGTCGACTGTACTCCGCCATGTGACAACTGTCTCATTTTTCAAAATTTTCCTTGAGCCGACTGTGCTCTATCACGAGACAACTGTCGCATTTTTCAAATTTTACCTTGAGCCGACTGTGCTCAATCACGAGCTCTACTGAGAGACAACTGATCTCATTTTCAAATTTTTTCATGAACCGACTGTTCTTTTCATCGAGACGACTGATCTCATTTTTTAAATTTATCTTTTAGCCGACTGTGCTTTTCATCGAGACGACCGATCTCATTTTAAATCTTTTAGCCGACTGTATTTTTCATCGAGACGACTGATCTCATTTTTTAATCAATCTTTTAGCCGACTGTGCTTTTTATCAAGACGACTGATCTCATTTTTAAATCAATCTTTTAGCCGACTGTGCTTTTCATCGAGACGATTGTTCTCATTTTTTTTAAAAATATATCTTTTGGCCGACTGTGCTTTTCATCGAGACGACTGATCTCATTTTTAAATCAATCCTTTAGCCGACTGCGCTTTTCATCGAGACGACTGTTCTCATTTTTTTAAATATATCTTTTAGCCGACTGTGCTTTTCATCGAGACGACTGATCTTACTTTTTGTCACGACCCGCGCCCCGAGGCGGGGGGCCGCGACAATGGGAAAACCACGTTTTCGAAAGACATTTTGTTTTCGAAAACCAAAGCGCTTTGCGGAAGCTCGTTTAAAACCAATTTAGAAACAATTTTGACGGATTAGCCGGTTTCGGACTTTCGACGCACCCGAGGTCCACGGAGGAGGTAGATCCCGCGATCGGCGCCGACCCAGCTTGCAATAGATTCTAAGATATCAATCTCCTCCATTGATATCAAATTATCCATAGCAACCTAAGGTCCGAATTTAAAACTTTTACAAATTCAAACCCTTAAATCTCGTTTTCGAAAATCCGGCCAAACCCGTATTTTTCTAAAAGATTCGAAGCTTTAGAACCTCTTACATATAATTCTAAGAGACCCTAAAACCATCAAAAATATTTTTAATTATCATTTAAATACATTTTATTCATATTACAGAGAGTTATCGGTCGACCGGTCTCATGTTTCGGTCGACCGAAACTCCTCTGGAATTGCCTTCTTCACGCACATATCGGTCGACCGAAAGTGAGATCGGTCGACCGATCTCACAACCGAGCACAAATCCAGTGAAAATAACAGTCGGTCGACCGATACCTATTTCGGTCGACCGAAACTTCAGAAATGCTGAAAAACAGTTTTCAGAAATCAACTACTCGCCGCCTCGAAATCCGTAATCGCGTGGTTCTCGGAAAACCGTTTGCACGTGCTCGTACGTCCCACTTGGACACACGTGTACGGCACTTCCGCGACCACGATACGACGAGACGACAAGCCTTACAACAAAGTTTTATATAAAAACCGAAATACGACATTTTTAAGAACCTATCGCTTCAAAACTCATACTTTTGGTTAAATTCACAAACCAACAACCAAGCAAGTTCAAGTAGGCTCAAATACATCGTATCACGCAACAACAACCCTCTTGGGGCAAGATTTCACAAAATCCAAGTTTTACCAAATAAACATCTTTTCATTGAAAAGCTTTAGAAAAACAACTTACATAAAAGTACATTTTTCTCAAAAGCTTTACAAAACCCATCAACAACAAGTGTAAGTCAATGCTTCACGAGTTTACTTACAACTATGTATTCTATACATGTGTAGCTAAATACAAAATGTTGTATATTTCTAACTACACCCCAAAACCCATATACCTCTATCACCTCCTTTCAAGTAATTCGTCCTACGCGGGCTCCTTGCCTCTCGTCGTAGAATCTGAAAAAGAGGCAACAAAGCGGTGAGTCATCCGACTCAGTGAGCGGCACTTGTACGTTCTCCCCCGAACGCCCAAGTGACACCCAAACACAAAACAAAATGCAACCATTACGCATTCGAAGATCAACCAAATGGTTGGGGGAGCATATTCACAAACAATCACATATCACAAAGCATGTACTAACTCGTAGTTAGTCAAAACCACCCAACTATCAGATTATGCCAATCTTTTTAAGTTAGCGTGATCTATTGCCCAATCGCGATAAGGTCTTTACTTCAATCCAGTTTAGGTGAAGCAGGCCACTGGCGGCCACTGGACTTCCCGGGCACCTAAACCCAAAACCCGGGCAAGCCCCACCGCCCACCAATCATCACCAAGGTCTTGGCCCTCCGCACCGGTAATTCCGCGTGCCACCAACACCCAATAACGACGGAGGCGACCCCATTGCGCGACACGGGGGCTACTCGGATCTTTTACGCTATACGCAACCGAGCCTCGCACTCACGGTTGCCACCGAGGCCAACCGGTGAACAACCGCTCCGCCGGCCTCCCATAGAGGCGGTCCAAGCTCATACCCGTGTGTTCTAACCTCTCACATCCCTAGTGTCCGCTCCCGGCACGCGGCCCCACGGATCCTCGCGGCCTACGGATCGGACAGGATAGAGGCTCCGAGCACACATATACGGGTAGCCAATCTCTAAGTTGTTTTTAACAACCAAATACTCTAGTTCGAACTACTAGTCCTCTTAGACTTGGGTCGCCTCACCCCAAGTTTCTTTCCTCGAAGGGCCATTTCCCAATCTCAAACTAGTAAACAACTTCCGAGTATAACCTTTATTAAGGCACATGCAAACGAGTGTCCCTAGAGTCCAATTACTCTATCTACTCGCAAGCAACCACAAAGTACGCATAGTTATGAATCAAGCAACATCAATCTCCAAGTTCGCATATAGAACTAACATGATTTGCATATTCATTTCATAATTATAAGCATGCCAATAGCATAATTGAGCAACCAAGCACATAAGCATGTTCTCAATCAACATAATCGCATACAAGGGATAAAACCCTAACTTAGCATATTAATCAAACCTAACATGCCACAAATCAATCCATATAAGGAAAATCATGCTATCACACACAAGCATGATCACACATTGGTGCTTAACCGCTCACCTCAAGTCCACGCACTCCTAGTCCCGAAATCACCTCACCCCGGCCAAGAAAACGCGAAATCTCGGTCACCCACGCGAGGAGATCGACTAGAGATCTAGGAAGGAGAGAGAGCAAGTGAGAATCTAAGCTAGAGAGGGAAGGGAGATCTAGGGGACTCACCTAGGGCACCAGAGCTCGGGCTCCAGATGAGAGTTATGAGAAATAACTCCCAAAACGCGTAAGTGTCGAACTTAATCGCGCCCACCCGCCAGGTTTCGGTCGACCGATAAAACAATCGGTTGACCGAAAAACTCGGCCAACCCAAAAACAAGCCTGCCACGAGCTCGGCCCCGACGCGCGACGAACCCCGCACTCGCACAACACTCCAAACTACAACTAGCTCGATTCAAACCCAACCAAGCATGCATGTACATCACGCAAATGCAAAGTCAAATATAACGCAAAAACAAACGGACCCGGACACGGACCTCACACTTTTAAATCTATCTTTTAGCCGACTGTGCTTTACATCGAGATGACTGATCTCATCTTAATTTTATCTTAAGCCGACTGCGCTACATTATGAGATGACTGATCTCATCTCAAATCTTATTTTTAGCCGATTGTGCTCTACTGAGAGACGACTGATCTCATTTCAATTTTATCATAAGCCGACAGTGTTGCACTGTGAGACGACTGATCCCATTTTGACATTTTGACTATAATTGGAAATAAGGTGTCGATACTCAAATTCTCTCGCTCTCTCTAGACAAAATGTGGTATCTCCTTATCTTTGTCCAATCCTTCTCCGAAGGATTGAACAAAGAGGGGCAACTGTAGACACCCCATTTTGGCCGGGTTATCGTCCCGATTTTATTTGATAAACTCGATTAACCTTAAAATCTTGATTTACACGATTAAATTTATTTTAGCTTAATTTGAGACATTATGGATGCACATGATTGTTTAGAATTCTAACGAGGTCGCGCACGAACGAGAAATTTTCGTAAAAACCAAAATTTTATACGAGAGGGGTCATTTTTGAAAAAAGAGAAGATAGAAATCCAAGATTTTGCAAAATCCTAGGCCGTGTTTGAAATTTAAGAAACTAGGGGATTATTTATGTAATACGAGAAATGGGAAGGAAATATTCAAGCGGAAGAAACGGCACCGAGAGAAGCGGTCGCGCGGAGGAAGAGGTCATAGGACCTCACGACGTGACCAGCGCCTCGGCGGCTATTTATAGGGGAGGAGGCCGACGGAGGAGAAGGACGGAAGAGGAGGCGATCGGGAGCAACCGATGGGAAGTAAAAAAAAAAAAATCCAAGAGAGAGAGAGAGAGGGGAGAGGGAGACCACTACCACAATCTGCCACCAGCTTCGCCGACAACATACGACGACGTCACCGCCGTCACACAGTTTTGCCGCCGCCGTCGCCGCCGGAAAAGCTTAAAAACCGAAACCAACGTATTAGAGGTACGCGTTAAAACTTCCTCAAAACTATCACATTACAATCTCTACAAGGTATAGACTCCAGGACGCCGCCGTTGCTTCGCCGACGGCGAACCACGGCGGCGGAAATAAAAAAACAAAAACGATATCTGAAAATAATTCTCAAATATCTCGGAATATACACGTCGAAATTAAATTTTGACACCACCATTGAATCCAGGACCCTCGATATACCTTAAACACATATATACTTCGACGTGGCCGGCGGCGAAACGCCGCCGTCCATTATCGAGTCGGCCGCGAGCTCGCGTGGCCGCGATCTCACGGCGGACTGCAATTTTAGATGACAACCGGCTCAGCCAGTCGTGATCGGCTGAGCCGGTTGTCATTAAGCAAAAAAAAAAAAAAAAGAAGAAAAAACGATTCAGGCGTGGGGTTAAACCCCGCGCCGAGCCGTTTTCAACGCGGCTCGATCGGTTTAAAACCGACCGAGTCGTTTTGCATCCGGTTGAGCCCAAATCGAATCTGACCGAGTCATTTTTAATTCTGACCGAGCAATTTAAGTCTGACTTAGCCATTTTGGTCCTAGGAACCTATTTAGTGGTCCAAATATATTTTTAATCAATTTTGATCACTTTTAATTGGATTTTAAGCTATAATTTAATGATTTTTGTCTATAAAGATGGCTCTAAACATCAAAAATATCATAAATCATCTAAAAATAAGGTTAGTGTGAGACGGTTAACCGATCTCTACACCTTATTAAATTATTTAAAATATATAAAAAAAATTAAAAATGACAAATCTTAAAATCTTTTAAAATAAGGTTAGAGTGAGGCGGTTAACCGATCTCTACAGTTTATTAAATTATCTAAAATATAAAAGTGACAAATCTTAAAACATTTTAAAAGAAAAGGTTAGAGTGAGGCTGTTAACCGATCTCTACATCTTGATAAAAACTTTTAAACATAAAAATTGATAAATATAAAATCTTATAAATATCTTTTGGGCTAGAGTGAGGTGGTTAACTGATCTCTGCACCCTTATCGAAAATAATTAATTAAAAATGAGATTAGAGTGAGGTGGTTATCCGAACTTTACATCTCAAAAATAAAAAATAAGAAAAATAAAAATAAAAATATTTTCACACGTCAAAATTAAGAATGAACGAAAACACGCGCAGTCGATCGGTAGCATTTATTTCCTTACAATTTCTTAGCATTATTGCATACATGCATATATTTAAATCTCATGCATAAAATGATGAATCCCAATTTTGAAAAATATAAGCCATTTAATTAAGAGTACCCTTTTCTGAGGGGCGCTGTGGAGGTGTTCCGTCTTCCCCACACGTAACCGACAACGAGCCCAAGAATCTCAACGTCCCTTATCCCGGTTTCCTAATTTTCCATAAAAATTAGGTGGCGGCTCCAAACTTTCTTTCCCCCCATCCGGAGGAAGGTTGTCAACAGCGCGGTATGCGGCAAAGTACACCTCCTGTCACACGCTAAACGCGTAAACTCATGAGGCTTGACTTCCCCATTGCAATCCCGCGAGACAAGTCGAGTTCTTCTGGTTGAATGCGTCAACTACGACCATTGCCTTCATTGGGCGACACAGAAGACGATCCTTGAAGTCCTTAGAGTATTTAATCCACCACGCTTCACTGTGCCACTCTTATCGAAGAACATACCTCCGCAATCCTCAATACTCAATGATGCAATATCTGAAATCACGGTCACAAAGTGTCTCAGTCTACTTCGCACTAATCACTCTAGAAACACTTCCTATGTGAGCTCAGTCACTTGACTAGCCATCCACGCGAAGTCAACAAAAACATCGGTAGTATCCTGCCAAACCTTAAGCCGAAACAAAGCCAATGGGTCTAACACGACTGAGTCCAAGGATAACATTAATCCTCACTCTAGTTCTCACTCAACCATCAACACCTAAGTCCAACGACTACTCTAGGTGTCAAAACTAACGCACGTAGCCATGCTAGACAAACTGAGCAATAAACCCATTCACAAGAGCAAAGTACGGGGTCTAAACAAATGAATCAACAACAATGATAACAAAATCAAGCAATGCCGAAACCAATCAAAATTGATACCAATGTAACACATTTATCACTTACCCAAAAGCTGCATCTGCGGTTGTCACTGCTGCTGCGACGCTCGATACGGTCAATGTTTCTTGAAGTGTCCCATCTCATGGCCAAAGAAACACTCGATGTCTTCTCACTTCTTCTTGCTGCCCTCCCCACTTAGAGTGGTTCGGGTATCTCGGAACTCATCCGCTTTCCTTTCACTTGGCAACACTTTACCGTTGCCCTTCTTATCAGTCTGTGGCTTCTCTGCTTGTAACCGAATCATATTCGTCTCGATATTCTGAGCTTTAACCAAGGTTTGATACACAGTCGGAAATTTATCTCCCCCCATCCGGCCAATGATATCAAACTTCAAACCATTCCGGAACCTGCGGGCCATCTGATTCTCATCAACTAACAAGTAAGGAACATATCGAGAGAGTGCGACAAAACGGGCGTGATATTCCCAAACTGAATATCCCCCTGGCGCAACTGTTCGAACTCCTTCTCTTTCATTCTCTTCACCAACACTGGTATATATTGCCGATGAAACAATAACTGAAACTCCTCCCATGCACCAAACTGTCCAACTTGTCCCTTTACACTCCTCCACCAATGCTCAGCCTCATCGGAGAACGTAAAGGCGGCAAGCGCAACGCGGAACTCTGCAGGACACCGAAGAGTCTCAAAGATCTTGATCATACTCATTTCCCAACTATCAGCTATATCCGGATTGGCTCCACCTTCAAAACTCGGAGGTCGCATTTTTAGGAATCGGGCCAAATATCTCATATAGCGATCTTGCTCTGGGTCTTCTGCCTGATCCTCAACACGAACAGGAACGACCTCACCCACTCCGGGAACTAGGACTGGCTCCTAGGCCTGGGGAGGAATAGCACGTCGGGCTTCACGCATCGCTGCCGCAACGGGGTCCTGAACTACCCGAGCCAAGTCCACACTAAAACGCGGTTCCTCTGGTACCTCCGGCAACGGAACCCGACGCTGACGTCGATGTGGAGGCATACCCTGCATCCACAGCTTACAAGGCTCACTAAAGTGTCAACGAATTAACACTCGTTTTAACACCCCTTACTAATCAATTTTTTTTAACATCTTTTAGTATAAAGGAAGTACTAAGATACAACTCGCTCTAATACCATAGCTGTCACGACCCACGGCCTGAGGCTTTTGAAATGCACAAATCACACAAAATGCAGAAGCTTTTGAATCTTTTTAAAATGTGCGATTGGAAAACTCATAAACATGACGAGTACTGAAAATTAAAATCTTTAAAACCTGTTGAGCCGTGATCCGGACTCTGGACTGGGCGAGATTCCGTGGGCAAGACGGTTCTCACCACACGACCCATCTCAGCTTGCCTAAGATTCTAACGCATCAATCTTCCCCATTGATGCCCAAGAATCCAAGACAATCTAAGGTTTGTATCAAATAACGAATTAAAATGATACATTTGAAAACCTTTTTATAAAAATCGGCTCAACCTGTATTTGTCCAAAAGATTCGAAAATATCAAAACTCTTAAAGCATCTTAATCAATAAAGTCATCGGAATCAAAATCGAAAAGCATAACAACTCTAAGGGTCAAATTCACCTAATTTGCCCTTTCCAAGAGTTGCAACACATCTTAACCATATATTAAAGGACACACACTTGCCAAAACTTTTAAAACAAGGTTTGGACTTCAAAACCACCGTTTATGCAATCAAATACCAATACGCATGAAACATGGTAAATACTTCAAATACTCAATTTCCAAATAAACAATTCCAAGTATTAAACTTAATAAATCTAGGAATTCAAAACATGAAAGTTGACACAAAAATCTCACAAAAGGAAACATGTGTGTTAGTACTTCCATTTATACAAATCCTTTATACTAAGTGGTTAATACTACTACTATATACATATTCAAGGCTACAAGCTAACTGCTAAGCTTGGCCCCCACCAAAATACCTTAAACCAAAATGTATTCCCAAGCTCACTCGCTGCCTATACGCTTTCCGACGGATCCTTCCCGCTCGTGCAACAGTCTGGAGAAAGGGATAAACAACAGCGTAAGTCTTAGAAAGACTTAGTGAGCGGCACGATAGTGTTCCCTAACAAACACTAACGAGGCACCCACAAACCAAAACAAACATATACATACCACAACAAGATACATATAACAAAAATATAATCATGCGTTCACATTAACAATCATGTCGATCAATACAAACATAATAACATCACGCTACAAGAAGTATAAATAAATCGACCCTACCAATTATGTCATTGGTGTCCAGGGATTATGTTAGCGTGATAACTACCGAGCACTAACCCAAATGTTAGTCCGCTCAACACTGTCGGTACCGGGACAACTCAAAGAGGCTACACCGCCCTCAAACCCTCGGGGTCGACACCAGCTTAGTTTACACCCCGGCCCAACCCAAAATCCAATAATCCACCCGACTCAATTTAGGTAACGGGACAACTCAGAGAGGTTGATCCAGGAGGATCTTGGGTCAAGGAAGACAAAGTGGACATGACTTGGGTGCGCGGCAAAGGTGCAGCCAAGGTTCTGCTAAGGCGCGGCAAGGGCGCGGCATGGACGCAGCAAGGGCGCGGCATGGACGCGGCATGGGCGCGGCACCGGCGCATCACAGGCACGGGCTAGGCACGGGTATGCGGAAGGCCAAGGGATGCGGGCGTATGCGGAATCCAGCGGGCGCAGGCGCGGGGCATGCGCGGAAGGCCAGCGGGCGCGCGGGGCGCGCGGAAGGCCAGCGGGCGCGGCAGCTGCGCGGAAGGCCAGCAGACGCTCGGGGCATGCGCGGAAGACCAGCGGGGCGAGCGCGGGCAGGCCAGCGGGCGGCGCGCGGCAGGCCAGCGGGCGCGCGCGCGGCAGGCCAGCGGGTGTGCGTGGCGCGGCAGAACAGCAGGGGCGTGCGGAAGACTAAGGGGTGGCTCAAGGCATCCCCACTAAGTAGTTATTTTATTTGCTTTTAATGTTTTAATTGCTGTAATAGAAGTTAGGTTTGTAATGTTTTCTATTAATACAAGCAAAGAAAAACAAAGTGGTGATTCGGCCATACCAAATCTTACTCTCTCTCTCATTCGGCCATTTCCTCCTAGCCCCTCTAGATCTAATTACACCGAGTTCCTTAGACATCCCTTGGGGATTCGGATCAAGTTGGTATCAGAGCTAGACGTGAGAAGTGCTTAGGAGCGTTATCCGAAGACATGGTAGCTCAAACGAGGAACAAGAGTCAAGGCAAAGAAGTGGAGGATTCATCATCGGAGCACAGTCATCCTATCATGGAGGAACATGGAGATGCACGCATCACTCGGATTGAGGAGCGTTTGGCGCGGTTCGAGGATGAGTTCAAGACCATGGCAACCAAGACGGACGAGACTCTCACAAAGTTGGCGAACTCGACAAATGAGCAGATCTCAAGTTTGGTGCACCTCATGAAGGAGATGGCCATGAGCCAAGCAAGGGCGGCTACAACCCAACCAGCCACGGACATGGAGCGAGGGGAGCCTTCCCACATGCCGGATGATGTTGAAACCCCAAGGCGCCTCGGCAAGGAGCCTATGCAAGAGGAGGCCGAGATGCAAACCATTTGGAGCATGCAAGGCGCGGTCCAAGGCATGGCCCCATTCAAGGTAGATGTAAAAGTGGAGCTTCCCGTATACAATGGGGAAGTGAATGGAGAGAAGATAGATGGCTGGATCGATCAACTAGAGAGTTACTTTGCTCTCTACAACTATGGAGACTCGCAACGTCTTGCGTTCGCAAGGCTCAAGTTGGCGTCCCATGCACTTATTTGGTGGAATGCACATCTACGGGAGTATGGTTCTATGGGAATCACGTGGGCGGCATTCAAGACACAACTCAAGGAACAATTCTATCCCGTGGGATACGAGGAAGCGAGGTGGAAGGCATGGCAATTTCTGCAGCAAGGAGAAGCCCAAAGTGTGCAAGAGTACACAACCGAATTTCGGAGGCAAGCCTTGGTGATGGGAGTGCGGCTACAAGACCCGGAGGTTCTTCGAAAATATTTGGCGGGATTGCGTGAAGAATTGTTTGAAGAAGTTGATTTGAATCCGGTTAAGGATATCAATGATGCATGCAAGAGAGCCATGGTCTATGAGAAGATTAGGATGCGTGGAATGCCCAAACCGAACGCCAAGGGTGGCTCGGGTGCAATGAAGGGGGCGGCTCAAGCAACTACTCAAGAGAAGACAAAGGCCAAGACTTGTACGCATTGCAACAAGAAGGGGCACACTCAAGCCGAGTGTTGGACTCTCCATCCAGAGATGGCGCCAAAGAGAGACAAGGGAGCCGTGGGCAAGGGCAAGACTCTAGTCACTACGGTAGAAGAAGAGGAGCCGATCACCCTCAAGATGGAGGAGGCGGACCCAACCCTTGCACTCATGATCCGAGCCAAGGAGGAGGTGATTCCAGAGGCTAAGGACCCTCATAATGATAAGGAGCGAGAAGAGCTCTTTACAATGAACATTCAGGTAAAATCTAACATAGTGCAATGCATTGTAGATCCTGGATGTCAAAGAAATCTGGTTTCGGAGGCACTAGTTAACCAATTGCATTTGGAGACTATCCCTTACGAGACACCTCAAGTGTTGGAGTGGCTAAACAATACAAGCGGGAAGATGGAAGTCACACGAGTTTGCAAGATCAAGTTCGCGGTGTCGGCGCGATTCATTGATGAAGTGATGTGCGAGGTGATTCCATTAGACGTGTGCCATATCATCCTCGGAAATCCATACCTATGGGATCGAGATGCGATCTATCTTCGGCGGGCTCAACAATACATTCTCGTTAAGGAAGGCAAGACGTTCACCATGGAGCGGACAAGGGGAAAGGCAACCAATGGCATGAAAGAGGTGCCCAAAAATATTGCACTTTTTGTCAAAGACACGACTCTTGCAAGAAGGGATATGAGTGGCAACCTCAAGAAGAATGCTAAAGCTCATTGCGGAGCAATGAATCCTATAGAGGGGAGGCTTGATCCAGGAGGATCTTGGGTCAAGGAAGACAAAGTGGACATGACTTGGGTGCGCGGCAAAGGTGCAGCCAAGTTTCTGCTAAGGCGCGGCATGGGCGCGGCATGGACGCGGCAAGGGCGCGGCATGGACGCGGCATGGGCGAGGCACCGGCGCATCACAGGCACGGCCTAGGCACGGGTATGCGGAAGGCCAAGGGATGCGGGCGTATGCGGAAGTCCAGCGGGCGCAGGCGCGGGGCATGCGCGGAAGGCCAGCGGGCACGCGGGGCGCGCGGAAGGCCCAGCGGGCGCGGCAGCTGCGCGGAAGGCCAGCAGACGCGCGGGGCATGCGCGGAAGGCCAGCAGAACAGCATGGGCGTGCGGAAGACTAAGGGGTGGCTCAAGGCATCCCCACTAAGTAGTTATTGTATTTGCTTTTAATGTTTTAATTGCTGTAATATAAGTTAGGTTTGTAATGTTTTCTATTAATACAAGCAAAGAAAAACAAAGTGGTGATTCGGCCACACCAAATCTTACTCTCTCTCTCATTCGGCCATTTCCTCCTAGCCCCTCTAGATCTAATTACACCGAGTTCCTTAGACATCCCTTGGGGATTCGGATCAGAGGTACACCGTCCACACATACAGGACGACACTAACTCTGGTCTACACCCCAATACCAAGGTCATAGTCTCTAAGCCCCTATAGCGCGCACTTCAAAGGCACCATAACCTCCAGCAAGGGCGATCCCACAGCGTCATATAGGAGCTACCCAGTAGCTCTGCACCTCCGGACGGCGCAACCCTGAGCCTCGCGCTCCGCAGTGCCCACTTGGCCAGTGGTGGGACCCTTATGCATGCTGGTTTATCTCAAGTCCATATCGGGATTTTTAAACCGGGTATCGCTAGAGCACCAACTCACATACCCACAAATCAGTCTATCACGAGTATCGCAAGGGTCGTTAGTTCACATACTAACTCTAGTATCGCAAAAGCTGACACCCACATACCCAATAAGACAGAACAAGCAAGCCTACATAGGGCCATAAAATATTACTTCTACCATATGTATAGCAAAGGCATCAACCCACATACATAACAAGGTAAAGTAATCCATCATAGTGTTATCAAATAAACACATCATAATATCTACCATATGTATATCAAGAGTAAATAACTCACATACATCGCAAGGTAGATCAAACATAAGCATGTTGTATTATATCAATTCCCATCATGAATATCGTCTAAAGCACATACATCGATACTCACTCACGCGGGCATACATATCCGTAACATGCCATCTACACATTACATAGCATTCGCAAACATCGCCAAGAGCATAAGCTAGCAATAAGCCCTAAATGCTCATCCTGGCGGATTACAACACATATAACATGCCAATCACACAACATGGATCATATAGAGACATCCAACAAGATTCACAAGCACATGTATACATCATTGTAGATTGTAAATTGCATAACAAACTATCTCAATCCATGATAGAAGCATATAAGCATGCTATCAAACAAAGGTGCGAATCGCTCACCTTATACCCTAACCTTACCAATTAGGGTTAACCAATCGGCATGCGTCGAAGCTAAACCAAAATCGATCTCGGCAACACGTTCACGAGCTCAAGGCGATCTTGCTGAACGGTCGGGTTCGCCGGAAAGTTCGCTGGAGACGGCCGGCGGCGACAGCAACAGTCACGGCACGGAGATCGGAGATGACCAGCACACTCAGTGTCCCGGGGAGGCGGCGGCAGCTCGTGGCGGCGGCGGCGGCCGGAATCACAACCGAGAAGAGAGAGAGATCCGGAACGCAGCGTCCTCAATCGGCGGCGAGGATGACTGGCAATAGCCAAGACGACGACGGCGAGGCTGCAGACAGTGGCGGCGAGCCGTGGCGACGGCCGAGCGGCGGAGGTGAGCGCGGCTAGGGTTTTGCGGCCGAGAAAATATCGCGCGCGATCGAGAGAGGGGACGATAGGGATGAGAGGGCAGAGGGGCGTCGTGATCGCCGGCGGCAGCATGGGCGACGGCGGCGCGGCGAGACAGAGTCGAGAGCGAGAGAGAGAGCGACGCGGGAGCGAGAGAGGGAGAGAAACTCGCGAGAGAGAGAGAGCGAGGGGCTCGGGCTCGAGCTAGGTAGCCTGGCTCGCCCGGGCTGAGCTCGATGGGCCGAGCCAAACAGGCTCGGTCGGCCGGGCTCAAATCAAATTGGCCCAAAACTGGCCCAAATCACCAAAATCAAAACCAAATCAAGTCTAAAACCATCCAAATGCAAATTGAGCATCCAAAAATTCAAATTAAACTCTCGATCAAGCATATTAACCCGATAATAACAAATCTAAATCTCTGGAACCTCACAATGGGCCTAACAACCGACTTCTTAGAAGACTGCAACACGCCGTTGATAGGCTTCTCCGGCAAGTCGTTGACTCTGAAAGGGGTCTTACTACTCTGGGCTACCGTTGGAGAATTTCTGAGACGATACAGTATCCCGATATCATTTGTGGTAGTGGAAGCTAACTTGCCATACGATGTAATCTTGGGCCGACCAGCGATCCACGATCTCAAGGCAGTGGCATCCACATACCACCAGAAAATAAAATTTCCAACTTAAAATGGGATTGGAGAAGTCAAGGGCAACCAATAGGAAGCGAGGATCGTGTCAGGAATATGAAGAACAAGTCCATTTAAATAGCAGCAAATATGGAGATTGACCCCAGGAAGCAGAGTGATTGGAGCGTGCCAGTAGAAGAAATGTTAAAGCTGTCCCTAAGCGAGACAGAACCTCGATGAATCATCCAAGTAGGATCCATAGTAACAGAAGAGGAGCAAGAAAAGTTGCAGAAATGCCTGCAGAAGAACGCTGGAGTGTTCGCCTGGGAGCCTTCGGACATGGTTGGTGTGGACCCAAAAATCGTCTTCCACCAGTTGCACCTCTCGCCTAGTGTTCGGCTACAACCATTTCGGAGCTACTATGTGGAAAAGAAGATAGCGGCGAGAGCGGAGGTGCAGAAGCTACTGGATGCGGGATTCATCAACGTAACCCAATTTATCTCATGGTTAGCAAATGTAGTTATGGTTAAAAAGTCGAACGACAAATGGCGTATGTGTGTAGACTTTATTGATCTAAATAAACACTGCCCAAAGGATAATTATCCTTTGCCACGCATTGATTACCTGGTGGATTCTACATGCGCATATGAACGATTATCTTTCCTAGATGCTAATAGTGGATATAACCAGATCAAAATGAGCGAAAAAGATGCACCGAACACTACCTTCATCACAAAAGAAGGAACCTTTTATTATAAAGTCATGCCTTTTGGCCTAAAAAATACCCAGCCTACTTTCCAGCGAGCAGTGGATATCATTTTTAGAAGCGAGTTGGGAGAAACGATGGAGGCATATGTGGACGACTTATTAGTCAATAGCCGGAAGAAAGAAAATCACCTCCAGGATTTACAACGAGCGTTCGACCTCATGATGAAAGCAGGTCTATGTTTGAATCCGGAGAAATGCTCGTTCGGAGTTTCTTCGGGAAAATTTCTAGGCTTTATGGTCTCCAGCAGAGGGATCGAGACTAACCCGGAGAAAGTCGCCGACATACTGAGTATGCCACCCCCAACTAATATCCAAGAAGCGTAGCGGTTGACAGGAAGAATAATAGTCTTGGGACGATTCGTATCCAATTAGGAGATCGATGTAAGCTATTCTTCTCCACCTTCAATAAGAAAGTAGCTGATACGGGTAAAACCCTTGCAAAGCCTTACACGGAATGCTTTCCGTAAAGGATACGAGGACCTCAGACAGGGACTACCCAACATTTGTCCATTAGTCAACGGACAGCGACATCCATGCCGGAAGATTATCGAACAGCCCGGTGACACGAATAGCATGTCGTGCTAAGTATTCGATGGAGTTCGATGACAATGATATCCTCGTTAGAGGACACATGGAGCGCTACAGTAGCTTGGCAGATAATTAACTACCATAATACCCCCCTTAATCTTTCTATAAATCCCGCACTTGTACTCCTAGAAAAAAAAGGCGAATTAAGCATACACAGTATACTACTTGTATCAGATACAAACTATATAGTAAATTTCTAGAGACCCCGTTCCTCTCCGTGGTTTTTTTACCCTTGCTTAAGGGTTTTCTCATGTTAAAAAGGATCTTGCTAATCTGCGTTCTGACTATAATCTATCCCGCATTCCATAGCTACGAGCTCCTCTTCGTGACAAGAACGATACAGAGAAAGTTAACATAGTGTACGTCGTCCCAATCCTGGTGAGGAGAAACCCATCAGCATCATTTGGCGCCGTCCGTGGGAAACACTATACGACGTAAACCATTCCGATTCGTTCGACATGGTGAATACTCGAAGCCAACCAGCCCGTCAATCGACCTCTCGAGCGCGTCCAACAACCGACGCTTCAACACCAACTTAACTCCCGTACCCGCCAGTACAAACGCCTGAAGGCGCTGGACCATCTCGTGTCCCCGAGGCACACCCGTCACACACTTTGGATGCCTATCAAGCCGCACAGATAGAAATCCTGACCAACCCATTGGTCCAACAAGTAATGCAGGAAACCGTACGAACGGCGTTACAAGAACAAAACATAACCGCCGCCGTATCACAACAAGCTCAAAGTCATCAGTCAGGACGAGGTCCAACGCGCCATGGTGCAACAAGGGAAAATAGTAGGAGGGAGTCTGCTTTCGATAGACACGGACTTGCTAACCCTCCACCACGACAAGAGCCCGCTCGCTCGATTGGCCCAGCCGCTCAACGATTACCGCATCAACACCAGCGTTCGGCAAGAGACCCCCTAGGGGAAGCCAGGCAGACCCCCCCGGTCAAGACCCGAGGCGACAAGAATCGCACCAAGAATGACGACTCTCCGCACATTCAAGTCAGGATGAGCACGATGACGAAGTAAGCTCTGGAAGATCTAAAGAAAGAAGACTTCAAGAACTACGGCGTACGCGACAACGGGAAGCCGTTCCGGCTCTCCCCGCTCCTCCGGCTATCAAAAAATGTTTTAATAGTTCATTTAAGGGAGTTGATCGATTCTCACCATTCTCGGAGGAGATAGTGGTGTCCCCGTACCCCGTTGGTTATACCGTGCCAAAAATCAATCGATACGACGGCACCTAGGATCCAGCACACTACATCCGTCATTTCATTCGGGCAATTAAGGCATACCCGTGCGACGAGATGCTGTAATGCGACGTCCTCCCAACATTGTTCGAAGGTCATGCTTTAACTTGATGAAACCAATTACCCCCGAGATGCATAGCGAACTGGGATCAGTTTGTAGACTTATTGTCTCAAGGTTTTTCTCCAGCACTCATTTCCAAAAGAGCCCTGATTCCATAATTAACATCAAACAAGAGCCCAACGAAACCTTGATGAGCTACTACAATCGGTTTAGCGAAGAGCAAATCAAGCTGGGGATAACGAGTAACGACCTCGTCATAACGTCCTTGAAATTTGGCATCGTGGAACAGCAACTAGCCTACGAATTCCACCGCAACACTCCTAAAACCGCGGAGGAAGCCCTTAAAAGACTACGGGATTGCGCCTCGGCAGAAGAGGTACAAATAAACCGTGGGACCATCAAGGGGAAGCACACCGTAACTAAATCTTCTCCCATCGTCGTGAGCTCGGGACAAGGCACCTCTTTGGGAGGAGGAAGGGCCCAAGATAACCACAATCACGATGGCCAGAGAAAAAGAAAGAATCTAAGCGATAGCAGAGCCCTCCAAATTAACTAAAAGCCAGTATATAACACAAGATTTGCGGAGTATACCTCTTTGTCCGCTCCACGAAAAGAAATCTTACATGTACTGAAGACCAAATAACAAGTGGCAAGGCCGCCTCCTATCAGAGCTCCACCGAAGAAAAGAAACGAGGGGAAATACTGCGACTTTCATGAATCGCATGGATACTTCATCGAGGACTGTCGCCAACTTTGCGATTATCTTGAGGAAAAAATAAGACGAGGTGAACTCCGATAATTTCTCCCACGAAGAGGTAGCCAAGACCCAAAACGAGACGATCCTCCGTCCCACCCACCGTTGCCGGCACCCGAAAGACAATCAGAGCCGACACACCAAATATTCTACGGAGATCAATTTTATATCCGGCGAGATCGACGGAGAAACCTCCAGGAGGAGGAAACGAAAGAATGGAAACTGCTATCTTCTTCAGACACGAGATAACCCGATAGATCCAGAAGGATCCGAACCTATTATCTTCGACGACAACCACTTTGATGGGGTGATAACACCACACACTGACGCCCTGGTATCGTCCATGATTATCAACTCTATGAGAGTACATCGTGTGATGATTGATACGGGAAGTAAAGTGGACATTATGTTCTACGATTGCTTCGCCATGATGGGGATTCCAGAATCTGAACTACGACCAGTTCATTCTGAATTGGTCGGATTCAATGGCTTCTCTACGATACCCTTGGGCGCCATTGACCTTCGTGTCACAATCAGAGAAACACCTCGGCTGAGAACGGCCACTGGAGAAACACTTTTCGCCCTTACCTACGGAACTGAAGCCGTAATTCTTGTGGAACTGGACAATCCAACTCTTCATGTCGAATACAGTGACGACGCATCCAACGGGAACCGCCTTCTCAACAACCTCGACTTACTCGACGAAAAACGAGAAAAAGCCGTTATCCGAGCACAGGCATACAAACAGCGGATATCCCACTACTATAACAGCCGCGTAAGATCCAGATCTTTCCGAGAAGGACAGCTAGTTATGAAAAAACTCTAGCAACAACCTGGAAAGCTCGGGCCACATGGGAAGGACCGTACAAGATCTCCGAGGTACTTGGCAAAGGAGCTTATGCACTACAAGACATGGAGGAAAACGATATACCGAGAACATGGAGCATACTGAATCTTCGTGCTTACCATCAGTGACTTGTACATATTCGTCGTAAAATAAAAGTTCTTTTAATTGTCTTCCTCATTTTTCTTCTCAACCGATGACCTCGAAAGGCCGCTCCTTACTCCGGCCACACGAAAACGGAACGGCGTCCTACATCGGAATGTACTCCGTTACCGCTGGCTAGGAGGGATGCTAAGGCCCGACTTACAGGAACGTTGGACCTGAAAGGCCGCTCCTTCAACTCCGGCCACGCGAAATCGGAACGGCGTCCTACGTCGGAATGTACTCCGTTACCGGTGGCTAGGAGGGATGCTAAGGCCCGACTTACAAGAACGTTGGACCTCGAAAGGCCGCTCCTTCAACTCCGGCCACGCGAAATCGGAACGGCGTCCTACGTCGGAATGTACTATGTTACCGCTGGCTGGGGGTGATGCTAAAGCCCGACTTACAGGAACGTCGGACCTCGAAAGGCCGCTCCTTCAACTCCGGCCACGCGAAAATGGAACGTCATCCTACGTCAAATGTACTCCGTTACGCTGGCTGGAGGGGATACTAAGGCCCGACTTACAGGAACGTCGGACCTCGAAAGGCCGCTCCTTCAACTCCGGCCACACGAAAATGGAACGCCGTCCTACGTCGGAATGTACTCCATTACCGCTGGCTGGGGGGGATGCTAAGGCCCGTCTTACAGGAACGTCGGACCTCGAAAGGCCGCTCCTTCAACTCCGGCCACGCGAAACGGAACGACGTCCTATGTCGGAATATACGTCGCTACCGCTGGCTGGAGGGGATGCTAAGGCCCGTCCAACAAAGGCAGCCACGCGAAAACGGAACGGCGTCCTACATCGGAATATACTCCGTTACCCCTGGCTGGGGGGGGATACCAAGGAAAATAGACAGCATAGCACAACCTTACGAAATGAGTACTTGGACAAGTCTTGCTCTTTATTTTGTTTAAACAGCGGAAAGCTACAGTAAGTCACACGACAAGAAAGATATTACAAAGAACGAAGAAAATTTTGACAAATAGTACTCCGGACATCTAAAACCTCAAGCCACAGATGCCAATCCACACGAGAGCCCCCTCATCCGGTCATGGCTATTTCGCAGCACAAACGATCATAAGGAATCCTCTCATCCCGTGCTTAAGTCTGCATGGCATAACACCAAGGTAAAAAAGACTTGAGAACTTAGATACCTCCTGCCCGGAGTATCTCGACACTTAGATACCCTCGCCCGAAGTACAAGAACACTCAAGAACCCCCCGAAGACGCATCGTCACTCTCCGACGCACTAGAACCCTTCGAATAAGAACTTTCATCAAGATGATAGAAATCGCCAGGCATAATCGGATCATGTATAGGGGTTAACAGACTGTATACTGGAGTCATCGAACCTCGCAGAACACGATCCAATCGTTCTTGCGTCTATCTTAGCTCCCTCTCCAATAACATGGTATTAGAACGCAAGGAAGCGATCTCACAACAAGCGTCCACCAGAAGAGCATCACGGTGCTGTTGTGCTCATATTTTGTTCAGACAGATAAATCAAGATCGGGGTCAATTTATTATCCGGTATAATAATCCGACACACTCAACTGAAGCTTCAAATATGGTGCATAGTCCGATTAGACCTATATCAAGTCTAATTAGATTCAATCCAATTCAGCTCAGATAATTCAGAATTGACATACCGTTGCTAAATTGATGATAACGCAGATTATACATGTCCGAATTATAAGCAACCAATTTTGCATGAAAGCCAACTCGATTCCGGACCATCATGTGAAATTTCACATTAATTGGAGTTTACTTGATGAAATATATTTATGAAATCAATTCAGAGCTGGCTCGGTTCAGACTGACCAGGGCTCGATTCGGATGTCATAACTTTTTGTACACATATCCGAATAGGTTAACTAATTTTTTATGAAAATAGACTCATCAAGGTATCTGTGTACAAAATTTGAGTACATTTGGATCAGTTTTGAATTTTTGTAAAACTAGGCAGTTACAAAATGGAGCAATAATCAGCATTTAAAGAGACACTTCGATGCAAACGTCTTCAAGGCATAGGTTACAAAACTTTTGCTGTTACAAGGAAGGGCTATATATACAAGGGTCTGCCGGAAACGAAAGAGGGGAGAAGGCAAAAATTATAGAGGTTTGCAGAGAGAGATCATACCGAAATTATACAAAGAGGAAGATAGTATTTGTGAAAAATCAGAAAAGTGAGCATGCGAGAGCAACTACAAATCTTCCTACAATTGTCCTCAATCATAGATCTCCCCAATCATCCTTTTTTTTTTGTGCATATGATCAGATTCCATATGAGGCTCTATTCTACTACAAAATTTCGATAATGCCAAAGTCTGGAAGACGAAACTCAGTGGAGTCTATATCAAGATTTTTAAGCCTTTCATACGGGCTTTAATTTTTCTTTTCTTATTTATTTATCAAGCTTTTGTCTATATGTGGTCATAAAGCAATATCAAATTTTATGAAATTTTCTTGATACATATATGCTTTTGTTGTGCTAGTTCTTTTATCTTATTCAATGTTGCATATTGACATATACTGTGCATATATTCTAAACTTTTATATGTTTTGATATACTATGCATATGTTTTTTTTATTTGTGTTATTTATTTATTTTGTATCTTTTATTCATTCAAAATCAGAGGTTGCATATAGATATATGCGTAATTAAAGATGTGGTCCGACTATATTTTAAATATTCTAAAATCCCACTTTCACAAAATGGTACGCCCGGTGGGACCTCGTCTTCCTCTAATCTTTGGAAAAATTTTCTTATCTTTTATATTCTAATATATTTTATGTCTTTACAGGTGGAATGGCATCCATGGAGGTTTTCATATAATTTGGTGATTTTCTTCCAATCAAGCTCGCAATCCCAACTGAAAATAATTGGAGAGTTCGTCCATTCGTCACAACAAATTCTGAAGACGGCGAAAGGGTTCATCCCTTAATTGATATAAATTCTGAATATAGTGCAAGGGCTCGTTCCTTGATCACTAAAACTGAATATAGTGCAGGGACTCGTTCCTTGATCACTAAAACTGAAACTAGTGCAAGAGCTCGTTCCTTGATCACTAAATCTGAAAATAGTGCGATCACTAAAATTGAAACTAGTGCAGGGGCTCGTCCCTTGACCACTAAAATTGAATATAGTGCAGGGGCTCGTCCCTTGACCACTAAAATTGAAATTAGTGGAAAGGTCTATCCTTTTACTAATCAATCTGAAATGATCGGTGGGATCAGCACATACGATGCCTCGCAAGTCGATATGGTGAAGAGGCAATATGCAGAACCCCAGATCCGAATATCATCCCTTGATAATTTCAAAACTATTTTTGTATATCATACAAATTCTTTCCGGCGAACTAGAAAGATTAATAGCATCCAAATAATGGATGCTCATTATGTTGAAGTTATGGAGAATACAAATAATAATCAGAAGTCACACCAGCGGAAGCAACAAGGCTTCCAAAGGCCGTTCGTGACTCAAGCCATGAAGCGCAATGCAAGGAGGACACATCAAAGAGTCCTTAAGCAAGCAAATACTATATTACCACAAACAATAATACAAGTTTGTCCGGTAATAACCACCTCAAATCCTTTTGAGGTACTACAACAAAATGCCGCAACATCACTCTTTGGACAAAATAAAATGGATACCTGTGGCCATAATATGCATAGTAGGATTGAAGCACCAAGAAAATCTGTTCATGAACGATTAGGGTTGTCTTTACAACCTATAAGAAAAACAATTCATCAACGGCTTGGACCTAGAAAACAGTCTGTTTTTGAATGGTTAGGCCCATATTCAAATGAGAGAGTTGAAAATAAACAGCTGAAAATAAGGTCCAAATATATATGGGTTCCGAAATTAACTATAAAGGCAAATGTGGATGTGCCTAAATCTTCCGACTCTCCAACAAAGATTGTAGAAGCAATGATGGTGAACACAGGTCCTAATCCATATACAAGGCCGAAATCACGAAGATTTGATGAGCTACCACAAGATGAAGATATGCTAGAAGAATTAGCAACCCGTGAAGGTGTTCAAACGCGTCGTGTTGCTAGAGCTAAACAAATTTTGGATAAACACGAAACAAGTTTGAGACAATTTATTTCTCCAATTGGGATGCCAGTAATGACTATTGGCACATCTGATCAAACACCCGAACAGCAAGAACTTCATAAATTGACAACACAACTCCAAGAGCAGGTTCAGATAAATGCTGAGAAGGATCGTCAACTAGCACAGTTGAATGCACGAATAGATGCCTTGGCCCAAATGTTGCAACAACAGAATGTTAAAGCTGCTAATACATCAACTTCTCAGTTGACTGATATACCATCGTCTCAGCCGAATATAAATACAATTACTCCTCATGATACTAATACGAGTATTTCACAAGATACTTTGCAACAAGCAATTGAAAATATATTAAGTACAAAATTTGGTGGCTTAGGAGCTTATGCCTCGTCTTCAAACTCCAACTATATTAAGTCTTACCCGGTGGCATGATAAAATACCATTCCCTTTGGGTTATCATCAACCCAAATTCTCTAGTTTTGATGGCACAGGGGATCCACATCAACATATAGCACACTTTATCTCTGCATGTGGGGATACATCAAGAAATAATTCTTTATTATTGCGACAATTTGTTCAAACTTTGAAAGGAGCGGCTTTTGAATGGTATTCAAAACTACCACCAGGATCAATTGCAGATTGGGATATCATGAAATCTCAATTTTTATCAAGATTTTACAGCACGCGGAGATCCATTAGTATGTCAGAATTACTTGCAACCAAACAAGAGACAAATGAACGAGCAGCTGATTTTATAACGAGATGGAGAAATCTTAGTATTCACTGCTCTCAGATGCTCGATCAGAGTGAAGCAGTTAAATTATGTATGTCAAATTTACTCCTTGGTTGGCTTTTGGTTTGCAAGGTGTGGCTCCAACTACTTTTGAAGCCTTATCAACTAAAGCAACTGATTCAGAGGTTTTCTTAATGCAGAATCCTCAACTTTTGACTGCTTAAAAGGTGCAGCAGGCATATCATTGATAGATAAGCAGAAAAAGGCAGCCACGAAAAATGTCACCATTATTGATGTGAAAGGTGGATAAAAATCCGGATAATAAGGGAAAACAAACAAAAGGCAAAACCATAATGTTTGGAGAAGAAAATGAAGTTTTGCCTTCTAAGAAATTATATCTCTTGAAGAAAGGAAAAATAAACAATATCCTTTCCGAAATGACAAAGTAGCGAAATTGTTTACACAAGCTCTGGCAAGTGGAACTCTCCAACTTCCCACTCCAAAGAAGCCTGAAGAAGCCGACAAAATTGATAATGCAAATTACTGCCCATATCATCGCTGCTTAGGGCATAAAATTGAAGATTGTTGGGTTTTCAAGGATTGGTTACTTAGGGAATACAATGAAAAGAGAATAACTCTTTCACCAAAGGTATTGAAAGACCCGCAAGTTAAGGAAGCAAATGTGATTCAAACATTTTTCCGGGAAGATCAAATTAATTTGATTATCGAAGAGGAATTGATATCCTCTGATGATGATGAAGGTGGACAACTGTGACGAGAAAGCAAAGCGGTGCCACGGGTTCTAAGTATTTTATTCAACCCAGCAAAGCTCATTCCTCAGGAGATGTTAATTACAGGAGGAAAAGAAAATCCGAAGCAAGTCAAAATCAGGAAAACCAAAGGTAACATATGAACCAACTCCTTTGCTTACTAAGGAAGCTCTCGATAAAATGTCAAATGAAGAAGATGAAGAATATGTTCAGAAAGAACGCACTCCTGTCTTGTTAAAAGAATTTATACCAAAAGATTGGTTATACACAAGTGATAATGATAATGTTGATAAATCACCTGCTATATTTGGGGTATGCCATCTCAATAGGTTCTGACTCTGATGATGAAGTATTACATTTTCCGCATGAAGAAAATGATGGTGAAATGGATAACGAATTTCAAAGTTGTCATATGACTCTGAGAGGGGGAAAGCAGTTGTCTGATCCCCAATCAAGCAAAAAACAAGATAATGTAATTCAAGATACGTCGACCAAGGAGATTACGAAAAATACTTCAAAAGTTGACTATAACATTTTGGCACATTTAAGAAAAATCCCAGCTCTGCTAAGTGTATATGATGCACTAATGCTATCGAATGAATTACGGGAGGCATTTATAAAGGCTTTGCAGAATCCTGAAACATATAAGGCACATCTGGCGGAAGTACATCTTACTCATATGTCCAATTTTGAAAAGTTGGTACAAATCAGTTTTACAAAAGAAGATTTAATGTTGGGATCTCTCTTCACAATAGGCCACTTTATGTGACAGGAAAATTCGATTGTGAAACGGAATTGATTGACCCTGGGGCTGCAGTGAATTTGCCACCGCTTTTGACATTACTGAAGATCGGTTACAGCAAACATGATCTAAAAGCTGAAAATATTGTTGTGTGTGGATTTAACCAAAGTTCACAGGCCGTTGTGGGATCCATTAACTTGGTTCTTCATCTGGATAATTTTAAAACCATGGTTAAGTTTCATGTCATTGATGCAGATACATCATATAAAGCCATGTTAGGTAGACCATGGATTCACCGAAATGGAGTAGTACCTTCTACTTTACATCAATGTCTAAAGTATATAGAAGGTGGAGTTGAGAAGAAAATTGTCGGTGACCTAAAGCCTTTCACATATAAAGAGGCTCATTACTCAGATGCTAAATTCTTTTTGAATGAAGATGAACATCAAAAAATCTATTTAGGATGTTCCAAAAATTCAGGATTATCACAGAACAATCTACGAAGAAAGCTGACCGTAGAAATGCCTATATCTGCAAAAACTAAGAACAATTGGAAGCCTAAAGAGCAAGTTCGAGCTTCCAAAGCATTACACTTGGGAGCGATTCTGAGGAAGAAGAAATGAATTTTACAGAAAAAGTCAATATTGCCAAAATAATTCCTGCTGGTTTGACATTGCCTTCTGCTAAAGTGCATGCATCTCAAATAGAACACCTTGAGACATTTACTGTGAAAAATCATCCAAAAGATACAATATTTTATAAATCCTCTCTCTGCAGCAGATGAAACAGCACCATCTGAAGAAGACTTAAAGGCTGAAATAAAGAACATAGACCCCAAAATTGCCAACATGTTTAAGAAGCAAGGTTTGAAACTAGATCAACCCCATCCTACATCACAACTCCTAAGCAAATTGTGGGAGGCATCTGAAACCCCTGAATCCCAAAATAACAAAAGCGGGACTGGGTTATCAAGAAAGTTATGAAAATAATGTTGTAATGCTTGGAGATGATTTTATTCGAAATTGATGAAAGTTCTAAGACAATTGTCTTAGGGAATGATTCTGATTCTGAAATTGAAGATAAAAATCACAAACACATATTGTTTTGGGTGATGATTCAGAATCTGAAGAAATGGAAATAAACGATAATTTTATAGTTCCTGATCTATCCGGTGATGAAGCAGTAGAAAAAATATTTTGTGAAGCTGAAAAAGCAGAAGTGATGATAACAGATGTTGACCCAGCACCACCAGAACTAGATGATGGAGGACAAGCTACAGTTGATGAATTAATTGAAATCAATCTAGGCACGGATGATGATCCGCGTCCAACTTTTATAAGTGCAACTTTATGCAAAGAAGAGCAAGAGGAATACAAGGCTTTACTCTATAAAAACAGAGATATATTTGCCTGGTCATACAAAGAAATGCCTGGTCTTGATACTAGTGTTGTTGTATATCGTTTAGCTATAAATCCTGAATACAAGCCAGTAAAACAAGCTCCCAGAAAATTTCATCCAGACTTGGAAGCCAAAATAGTCGAAGAAGTTGATAAACTTATACTGGCTGGATTTATTGAAGAAGTACAATATCCCACATGGGTCGCAAATATAGTACCCGTGAAAAAGAAAAATGGTCAAATACGTGTTTGTGTTGATTTCAGGGATCTCAATAAGGCTTGTCCAAAGGATGACTTTCCACTACCTATTACGGAAATGATGGTTGATGCAATAACTGAATATAAAATATTATCCTTTATGGACGGATCATCCGGATATAATCAAATAAAAATGGCCCAGGAAGATGCTATTCATACGGCATTTCGAACACCAAAGGGATTTATTGTTATAAAGTTATTTAAAGTACATATCAAAGGGCCATGACAATCATTTTTAGTAATCTCCTACACGAACTTGTCGAATGCTATGTGGATGATTTGGTTGTGAAAACCAAAGATAAATCAAACCACCTTGATGATTTGCAAATAGTTTTTGACCGATTACAGAGACATAATTTGAAGATGAACCCACTCAAATGTGCATTTGGCGTTAGCTCGCGAAAATTCCTAGGCTTTATTGTGCGATACCGTGGGATTGAGATCGATCCATTGAAAATCAAAGCCATACAAGAACTGCAACCTCCTAGAAATTTAACAGAGCTCAAATCTTTACAAGGCAGGCTTACATATATTAGAAAATTTATTTCAAATCTAGCAGGACGTTGTCAACCCTTTTCTCATCTTATGAAGAAGAATGTTAAATTTGACTGGAATCGGGGATGCCAAAACGCTTTGGAAAGTATAAAGAAATATTTATCAAATCCTCCAGTCTTAGTGGCTCCTGCAAAGGGAAAGCCTCTAATTTTATATATTGCGGCTCTTGATACATCCCTTGGTGGGTTGTTAGCTCAGAAAAATGAAAAAAGACAAGGAAGTAGCAACATACTATATAAGCAGAACTTTAGTTGGAGCAGAACATAAGTATTCTCCAATTGGAAAAATATATTTGGCTTTAGTGTTTGTAGTTAAGAAGCTTCGACTTTATTTGTTGGCTCATAAAGTGCAACTTATATCTAAACCAGATCCACTCAAATATTTGATGACTCGACCAGTATTATCTGGAAGATTAGCTAAATGGGCACTCTTGTTAATGGAGTTTGACATAGAATATATCTCACAAAAAGCAGTCAAAGGACAAGCTTTGGCAGATTCTTTAGCAGCACATGCTATATCAGATACTTCACCATTAGCTTGCGATTTGCCAGATGAAGAAATATTTTCTATTGAAAATATTGGTCCACATTGGGAGATGTATTTTGATGGTGCATCACAAAAATCAACCGAAGATGGAAACAAAAGCAAAGCTGGAGCAGGATTGGTGTTCCTGACCCCACAACATGGTGTTATATATCATTCTATGTCCTTACTTAAAAATGAGTGCTCTAATAATGAGGCTGAATATGAGGCTCTCATAATAGGACTTTCAATGGCCCTTGAAATGAAAATATTTTTTCTATATGTATTTGGAGATTCGCAGCTTGTCATACGACAGCTTAATGGAATTTATGAAGTACGCAAGTCAGAGTTAATCCCATATTATGAGAAAGCAAAGGAGCTTATATCTCAATTTGCATTTATTAAGCTTGAGCATGTTCCACGAAGGTACAATAGTCGAGCTAACGCTCTAGCTCAATTAGCTGCTGCTCTTACACTTCCTAATGATGGAAAGATTGAAGTAGTAGTTGAAGAACAGTTAGTTCTTCCTCATGTTTTAGAAATTCTTCCTCAAGCTGAGATAATAAACATTGTTGATTCTCAAACATTATCTGATGATTGGAGATCACCTTTTATTGAATTTTTGAAACATGGGAGATTTCCATCTGATAAAAATAAAGCTGTTGAGCTTAAAAGAAGAATAATGTCATACACTCTGTTGAATGATGTGCTATATAAACGATCATATGATCAGTTATTATTGAGATGTTTATCTCCTCAAGAAGCAAAGCAAGCTATGGATGAGATACATTCAGGTATATGTGGTGCACATCAAGCTGGACCAAAAATGCGGATAAAATTAAAACAAATGGGTTATTATTGGCCTACCATGTTACGAGATTGTATAGACATGGCTCGTAAATGTCATATTTGCCAGGTACATGGTGATTTTATACACCAACCACCAACTCCGTTGCATCCTACCATCCCTTCATGGCCATTTGCTGCGTGGGGAACTGATATTGTTGGACCAATTGATCCACCTTCTTGACGTGGACATCGTTTTATATTGGCTGCTACTGACTATTTCACAAGGTGGGCCGAGGCAATTCCATTAAAGGAAGTGAAAGCTGATAATGTAATTCGATTTATGGAACTCCACATTCTCTATAGATTTGGAGTGCCTAATCGAATAATTTCTGATAATGGTACTATTTTCAAAAGCTTTAAGGTCACAAGATTTGCTACAAAATATCACATAGACTGGAGATATTCTTCCATATATAATCCAAGAGCAAATGGTTTAGCTGAAGCCTTTAACAAGACATTATGTAAAATCTTGAAGAAGACTGTGGCTAAAAATAAGAGAGATTGGCATGAACGTATTCATGAAGCTCTATGGGCATATCAAACGTCTGTTCGTACTCCAACTCAAATGACACCATACTCACTTGTCTTTGGAGGAGAAGCAGCTTTACCACTTGAGGTGGAGATACCATCACTACGAGTAGCAGTACATGAGCAACTTACTGATGATGAACATATTAAATTAAGATTACAGGAGCTGGAGACAATAGAAGAAACTCGATTCTTAGCTCAATAGAATCTTGAAGCTTATCGCATACAAATGGCAAGAACATATGATAAAATGGTCTGCCACAGAGCATTTAGAGAAGGCGATTTGGCCCTTGCACTGAGAAGACCTATAATAGTCACACATAAAACACGTGGAAAATTCGAACCCAAATGGGAAGGACCATATGTAATTGAAAAAGTGTATGATGGGGGAGCATATCAATTAAATGATCAAAATGGTGAACGTCCAATGCCTCCGATCAATGGCCGTTTTTTGAAGAAATATTATTGCTGAAATGAAACACATGTTTCCAAAAAAAAAAAAAAGGTGTACGTGCCATATATCATGGGTACGGGTAAAATATGAGACACCAAGCGGACCTAGTGGAAACGCTAGGGGTAAAAAGGCAAAATACGGCTACGGTGAAAACCCGAAAGGGCATTGTAGGCAAAAATGGAAAACCCCGCTATGTGAAAACCCGAAAGGGCGCATAGGCAAAAATAAGAGGGGGACCAGTATTGGCGAAAACCTTATAAGAGGCGTCATATTGGTTTGAAAAAAAAAGAAAAAGAAAAATTCCATATACATCATATTGTTTTTGCTGACGATGGAACGTCCCTAGTTGGTCAACACTATATGTGTTCTTGAGGCAAAAACGTTATTTTCATACATTCCTCATATATATATAATAGTATTTTTGCCGACGATGGAACGTCCCTAGTTGGTCAACACTATACGTGTTCTTGAGGCAAAAATATTATTTTCAAATCATTCCCCATATATATATATTATTTTGCCGACGATGGAACGTCCCTAGTTGGTCAACACTATACTTGTTCTTGAGGCAAAAATATTATTTCCATACAACTCCTCATACATATATTATTTTTACCGATGATGCAACGTCCCTAGTTGGACAACACTATACGTTTTTCTGAGACAAAAATATTTTTACCATATCTTATTGTTCCTGCCGGCGATGGAATGTCCAAATTGGTCTACACTATATGGTCTGGAGATCTACAGCTCTGTCGAGTTTAAACCATTCAGTCCCTAGCAGAAACCATGATTGAGCTAAATTCTTGACTCTTGGATTAAATCTTAGACTACATATATTATTTGAGTGAGAAGCTAACTCATTCAAATATATAAGAGATCATGCACCAAATTCATGGTCTCTATAGTACAAATTGGTCTTGGATCAAAATATTTGTTCCCTCAAAATTTTTAAACCTTCAACACAAATAGTCGGGAATCATAATCCAGATTGATCATATCTTCAATCTGAGATTAATATGCTCTTGGGTAAAATCTAAGACCATGAATTAAGATGCTACGTCAATATAGTAAAATAGCTCTGACAATCTTTGGCCATATGCTTATACGGCAACAAGAAATTGAAAGCTCTCTGGATCCAAATACCTAGAATGAAGAGGTTGACCAATATCTTAAAGGTAATTACTTCGCTCCGATTAAGCGCATGTTAAAATATAACACACGCTCAATCGGAGGGGGCTTTTGTTGTGCTCATATTTTGTTTAGACAGATAAATCAAGATCGGGGTCAATTTATTATCTGGTATAATAATCCGACACACTCAACTGAAACTTCAAATATGGCGCATAGTCCGATTAGACCTATATCAAGTCTAATTAGATTCAATCCAATTCAGCTCAGATAATTCAGAATTGACATACCGTTGCTAAATTGATGATAACGCAGATTATAGATGTCCGAATTATAAGCAACCAATTTTGCATGAAAGCCAACTCGATTCCGGACCATCATGTGAAATTTCACATTAATTGGAGTATGTTTACTTGATGAAATATATTTATGAAATCAATTCAGAGCTGGCTCGGTTCAGACTGACCAGGGCTAGATTCGGATGTCATAACTTTTTGTACACATATCCGAATAGGCTCAAACTAATTTTTTATGAAAATAGACTCATCAAGGTACCTGTGTACAAACTTTGAGTACGTTTGGATCCGATTTGGATCTGTTTTGAATTTTTTTAAAACTAGGCAGTTACAAAATGGAGCAATAATCAGCATTTAAAGAGACACTTCGATGCAAATGTCTTCAAGGCATAGGTTACAAAACTTTTGCTGTTACAAGGAAGGGCTATATATACAAGGGGCTGCCGGAAACGAAAGAGGGGAGAAGGCAAAAATTATAGACGTTTGCAGAGAGAGATCATACCGAAATTATACAAAGAGGAAGATAGTATTTGTGAAAAATCAGAAAAGTGAGCATGCGAGAGCAACTACAAATCTTCCTACAATTGTCCTCAATCATCGATCTCCCCAATCATCCTTTTTTTTTGTACATATGATCAGATTCCATATGAGGCTCTATTCTACTACAAAATTTCGATAATGCCGAAGTCTGGAAGATGAAACTCAGTGGAGTCTATATCAAGGTTTTTAAGCCTTTCATACGGGCTTTAATTTTTCTTTTCTTATTTATTTATCAAGCCTTTGTCTATATGTGGTCATAAAGCAATATCAAATTTTATGAAATTTTCTTGATACATATATGCTTTTGTTGTGCTAGTTCTTTTATCTTATTCAATGTTGCATATTGACATATACTGTGCATATATTCTAAACTTTTATATGTTTTGATATACTGTGCATTTGTTTTTTTATTTGTGTTATTTATTTATTTTGTATCTTTTATTCACCCAAAATCAGATGTTGCATATATATGCGTAATTAAAGACGAGGTCCGACTATATTTTAAATATTCTAAAATCCCACTTTCACAGGTGCCTATCTTGACTCCGTAAAGCCTGCAATCTCTCCCGAAGCCTCTGATTCTCCACCACGAGCAAACGATTTTCCTGAGCTAGTGATCGGAGAAGCTCGGCGGTCACCCCGTTAGCCTTGGCAACCCTCCACCAGTTAACTATTAGCAACAAGTCTGGAAAGTCACGCGAAGATAACGGGGCAAAAACACAAGGGCCAAAATGGAAGTTTCTGGTTATCCCTTATAGTCAAACCCGAGGGCACAGTAAACGACTTTACAAGTTTCAGATCCTGCTTGACGACTTATATATGTCATTCCAAAAAGAAAAATTCTCTTTACATCAAAAAGCGGGAGCGACTCACCGTGCAACAGAGAGCTCCCTCCCATTTTTCTAAGACAACAAGAAGAAACTTTGGTACATAATTCGTTATAAAGGTTACGGGCGATCTACTGGGGCACTGGTCTCTCCCGGTCCAGGGGGCTCCCGGCGTGGTCATCATCTTCACCCTCCTCATCAGAAAAGGGAGGAGCACATGCGTCTCTCTGGACCGAGCAGCTCGGACGACCTCCCTCTTGTCCAAAAAATCAAAAAAATCTTCCTCCTCTTCGCTAAACCGTTGATGAAGCCTCCTAATATCTCGAAGTACAGATAACGGCTGAAGAGAACAGCATGGGTACTCTTTTCAACATTGAAATCATCAGAAGCCAGATAATCTTCAACCGCTTTCTTCGGTGCTTGGCGCAACTCTTCGTCCTTCGCCTCAAGCGCGGCTCGAAGCTCCGCCAATTGGGCATCCTTCTCCTTCATCACCTGGGCCGTCCTAGCAGCCTCATCACGGGCAAACTTGAGATAAGCTTCCTCATTCTTATGGGCTGCCTCGAACTTTCCCCGAAGCGTTGTAACAAGTTCACTGCGCTCTTTGGCTTCGCGGCTCGCCTCATCCCATTCTTGGATGAGCTTCACCATCTCAGTCCGAATCTCTCTAGACTTCTCCAGCATCTTCTCCTTCCCCTTAACAATGGTAAACAGTTGGCTCAGGGAGGCCAACATCTGTAATCACAACGACGCATCGGACAACAGGAATAATCAAAATAAAGACGATAAAGATAATTACAGTTCTATACTCACTGAAGCTGTATTCAAGGAAGCCTCTCTTAACGAAGCATCAACCAACGTCCCGGGGATTATAGCACTATCCTCATCCGGGAGACCCTTGCAGATGAATTCCAGAGCTACCTCGGAGCTCTCCGTTACCCGATCCCCCTTTCTTATCCCCCAATCGGGGACATAAATGGGAACGTCTCCTTCTTCACGACGCTCCGTCCATCTCTTCTTCTTTCTATGGCGGACAGGCTGAGACGACGACGTCGGAATTCCCTCAGAAGGAAAAAACCCGGGCGAAGACTCCCTCAGAACTGCTCCACGTTCAGGAAGTGAAGACGATGGTGGGACTAGCACGAGCGCCCCGTTAGCGCTTTGAATCGATTGTTGCTCAACCCCGACGACGGGAAGCTCTACCTGTGGCCGATCTGTCCTTCGCTCCTTTTTGCAGCCGCTTTGAGTCGCCGAGGTTTGACAAGTTGCGCCAAAATTGGCTCTTCGACCCCCGCCTTCCTCGCTGACTCCATCAGCCTGCAGATAACCAAATCTCATAAAAAAAAAAAAAAGAAAGAAAGAAAGCATTATGAAGGACAAGCATAGTGGAGGCATACCGAACGACGCATCGGCCATCGGCCTTGTTGCTCTTACAACGTCATCCGAAACGCTCCCAGCCACGGACACTTGACCTTGAAAAGTAAAAAATCGGTCCTCCAACTCTTTCAGCTAATCGGTAAGCTCAGGCCTTTCCTTCAACGATTCGTCCAAACGATCCGACCAACAGTCCGTGAAACACCACTCCGGTCTTCTCCTTACAAAAAAGAAACCATGCCGCCACTTGGGGAACGTCACTCCTTTCCCCTCCGTCTTCCTCTTAGCAGGGTTCCTGTACTTCGTATTATAGAAGCCAGGACCTTGTTTCGAGGAAGACAAGGTGAACAGACGCCTCCACAACTCGAGAGACGGCCTGGTTCTCGTGCGGGCGCAAATAAACAGAAATACAAAGATATCCCGGTACGAGTTTGGAGACAAATGGCACGGGGTAACGCCATAAAAAGCGAAGAACTAAATGTAAAATGGTAATAGTGGAAAGCGGAGACCGGCCTTAAACATATCAAGGCGGAACGGCACCCAATCCTTGGTCACATCCGTCACCCTCTCCGTAGGCTGAGCTACCCTCACTTCAAAATCCAACGGAATGCTAAACTCTCTTCGCCATTGAACAAGCTGCTCCTCGGTTACAGAGGAAACAGCGGTGTGAGGGTTAAACTCAGCAGGAGGGACCTTTAACCCCTTATTCCTACTAAACGAGGCCTCCGCCCTCAAAGCCCTCTCTCCTCCATGACTCCCATCGTCACCTTTGCCCACAAGTTCGCTCAGCGTGGCACTCATCCTATCCGAACGAAGTCGCTCCGCTACTTGACTAATAAATTCCCCCTCTGGGATCCCGGTAACGTTAGGAGATACGGGCTGCCCTCCGAATCTAGGGGAAATATACGGGGTGGGAGGGGTAGAAGCACGATATCCCCCACCAGAATCCCTGTTGCTATCAGACTCCCTATCCGTAGAACTATGAGCAGACATACCTTATCTACGCTGACACTCGAGAAAGGAAGAAAATCAGAAGATCCATTGTCGCAGATCTTTACCCTAGAGAGAAGCTTTCAATCACGGTAAAAAAAAAGAATGACCGCGCGCCCTACTTATAGCCGTAGAGAACGACAGTCCTCTACATGGTAACTCGGTATGTAGGTCATCACGTGACAGCTGTCCATACTAGGAACCGATACAGGAGATCGTAAGAGCAACAAGAACGAAGCGTACTCCGAAGCACAGAGTAATCAAGAGAAGGCATTCCGACAAATGAGCTGACAAAACCCTCTCATCTTTCGGGGGGCAAATGATATGGGTAAAAACCTAGCAAAGCCTTACACGGAATGTGTGAGGTCTGTGTTTGTTTTTGTATTGGTTTTGAGTTTATGTGCATGCTTGGTTATGTATGCGAATTTCGGCGTGCGACCTTAGTTTTTGCGTGCGTAGTGTTTTCACGTGTGTGACAGCGTCTAGGACGGGCTGGCCTAGTAGGGGATCCGTCGGTGTGAGGGCGCGTTTCGGGTCGAGTCGACCGAGTGCTGAAATCTAATCTGTTTTTGCAGATTTCAAACTTTCGGTCGACCGGTTGTGGTTTTTGGTCGACCGGTCGGAGCAGGTGAGAGTTGGTGAGGGCTGTTTTTAGTGTTGTTTGGGGGGTTTTTCTCACTTCACCCGAGCTGAGAGTTGCTGGAGCCCTAGGTTCCCCTAGGAGATCATCTCCAATTTCTTTGATTTTTTTCAAATTAAACTTGATTTCCTCACTCTCCCGGTTCTCCTCTACGCGTAGACATCGTTTTCTTGCGTTTCGGCGGAGCGACGCGGTGAGGGCTGCGGGATTACTTCGAATTCGAGGTGAGCGGTTTGCACCGAGTGTGTTTGTGGTATGCATGGTATGCTAGCATGTTTGTGGTGTAAACTATGTGCTTAATTTGTCATGTTTATGCTAATCATGCTTTACCGGGTTATAAACCCTAGTTGGATGAATTGTTGGTTATGAGATCATGTTTATATGTTATATGATGCTCATGTGATGATGGTATGCTAACCATGTGAATGACACTTCATGATTAAGTGCATGTGATATAGCCAATGTTATGAACATTGTGTGGATGCTATTATGTGATGTTAAAGTTCATGCTAAATGTAGTGTGACAATACGATTATGCGCGAATGTAGAGTAAAGGACTCTAGAGACATTCGATATGTGTGATCTAGGCTTAATCCAAAGCGGATATCTTGTATGCCTTGAGATGTGAAATCGAGTGGGGTAAATTTACCTTGGTGACACTCGTAAGACTTGGTGTGCTTGCCTATGGGGCCTTGTGATGTTCGAATTGGGTAGTTGAACCTTGGGTTATGTAGCCTAGAACGGTTGAAAGGACACCGGGAGGGCTAGGGCTCAGGGACTAGGAGACGATTGGACCAATTAGAACGTAAGCACAATTAATGAATGATTGCCTCTAGGGATGTCGGTGAACGCGTTTGGAGTCGCTCATTGGCCGGGGCGGCTGCGAGTGCGAGGCTCGGTTACATAATGCGTAAGGTCCGAGTAGCCCCCATTTTGCATGGGGGTCGCCATCACCTAGGGTTCTGTAGTCGCTGGGACTGCCCGGCACGCGTACCAGGACCTTGGTAGCTTGCGGATAGAGCTCACATTGAGAGGACTATCTCGGGTTGTGAGGATGGGTATAGGTTCCCTCAATCCCGGGAGACAGTCGCTAGTTGGGTCGCTCTACCAGAACGAAGTATGAGAGGATGACCTTGATTTGGGGTTAGTGGACACGCTGACATAACTAATAAAGCTATGCATAATTGGTTAGTTGGTTGTACCTTGCCACGATTGCAAGAACCTTGGATGCGTATGTGATTTGATGACTTGCATCTATTGTATATGTGTTTGATTTTGATGTTGTGTTGTGGTGTCGCATGGGTGCTCCCGAGGAGGACGCCGATGCGCCGCTCGCTGAGTCTTTTTGACTCACTGCTCTTGTTGCCTTCTTTTCAGATCCGTGCGCGAAGGGAAAGAGCTCGCGTAGGCGGATAGTTGTGAGAGTGTCTGGTATAAATAGAAGGTATACTTTTGGGATGGGTTAAGGTGTAGTTTCACCTAGTGTATATGTTAGCCCCTTATGTGTAAAGTTTATATCTTAATGTAAATGGAAGCATTAACTTACACTAGTTATGTATTTGTATTTTGGAATGCTTTTAAAGGGTAAACTTAAGGAATGTTCGAGTTTAGGCTTTAAAAGTTTCTGTTTGTATAAACAATAGTTTTAAATGAAAATGAGGATTTCATTCCAAAGTGTGTTTGATTTCCATACTCGTTTCTATTGTTACTAGCATGTGTATCTATAAAGTGAAAACACTTTCAATGAGAAAGTAGCTGATACGGGTAAAACCCTTGCAAATCCTTACACGGAATGCTTTCCGTAAAGGATACGAGGACCTCAGACAGGGACTACCCAACATTTGTCCATTAGTCAACGGACAGCGACATCCATGCCGGAAGATTATCGAACAGCCCGGTGACACGAATAGCACGTCGTGCTAAGTATTCGATGGAGTTCGATGACAATGATATCCTCCTTAGAGGACACGTGGAGCGCTACAGTAGATTGGCATATAATTAACTACCATAATACCCCCTTAATCTTTCTATAAATCCCCCACTTGTATCCTAGAAAAAAAAGGCGAATTAAGCATACACATTATACTACTTGTATCAGATACAAACTACATAGTAAATTTCTAGAGGCCCCGTTCCTCTCCATGGTTTTTTTTACCCTTGATTAAGGATTTTCCACGTTAAAAAAGATCTTGCTAATCCGCATATCTGACTATAATCTATCCCGCATTCCATAGCTACGAGCTCCTCTTCGTGACAAGAACGATACAGAGAAAGTTAACATAGTGTACGTCGTCCCAATCCTGGTGAGGAGAAACCCATCAGCATCAGTAGCCACCATAGGATGGCCTGGAACTGCAAACAAAACGTTCGTCTGGAATGAAGAATGTCAAAACGCTTTTGACAACGTAAAGAAATTTTTCACAACACCTGTAGTGCTCTCTAGTACTGAAACAGGGGAGAACATATACTTATACATGGCAGTCTCACCGACAGCAGTGAGTTCAGTTCTGGTTAGGCGATCGGACGGGACGGAGTTACCCTTATATTATGTTAGTAAGATCATGCGGTATGCAGAGACGCGATATTCAGAATGCGAGAAAATAGCATTAGTACTAGTGTTCTTCGCCCGCGACCGTACTTTCAAGGCTACACTATTCAGGTATTAACCAACCACCCGCTAAAGCATATCTTGTCAAAATTAGAGGTTTCTGGCAGGCTAGTCAAATGGGCAGTAGAGTTGTCTGAGTACGATATCCAATATTTACCCAGACCGACCATCAAAGCACAAGTGCTGGCAGATTTCCTAGTGGAACCATTATGCCAATTACCGACCCCCCACAGGCAGGGGAGTTGGAGGTAAATCAACCAGCGAATGCCCCGAAGAGAACACTAATGCCAAAGGCATGGTATTTATATATTGACGGATCCTCAATTGACACAGCCAGTGAAGCAGGTTTAATTCTAACCTGCCCAAGGGGAGCCTGCTTAGATTATGCTTTGCGATTCAAATTTCCTGCGACAAACAATGCAACCGAATACGAAGCATTAATTGAGGAAATCAAACTAGCAGAAGGACTGGGCGTCAAAACCTTGGAGGCAAGAACAGACTCCGAGCTAGTAGAAAATCATGTAGCTGGAATTTATGAAGCGAAAGATCCTGGTATGGCAAAATACCGGACCTGACTCGGGAAAGTATGAAAAGGTTTGATATCTTTTCTATACAACACATTCCTAGATCACAGAATACATAGGCGGACACACTGTCCAAGCTAGCTACTTCACCATGGGAATTCACACCACAACGAGTATTCAAGGAGGAGCTAGAATTCTCTTGCTTGGATACTGAACGGTCTATCCTAAATGGCAGAGCTGAGATTATGTGTATAGACGAGACACTACAAACCTGGATGACTCCTATCACCCTATTCCTAAACAAAGTGTACTGCCAGAAGACAAGCGTGAAGCAGAAAAGGTTCGCGAATGAGCCATGCGATTCACAATTATTCAAGGCCAGCTATATAAGCGAGCGTTCGCCCGGCCCCTATTGAAATGCATTACTTCTCAGCAAGAAAAAAGCGTATTGTAGGAAATACACAGTAGAGATTGCGGAGTGCATATCAGTGGCCGAACGCTCTCAACCAAGGCGATACGCCAAGGGTATTATTGGCCTACAATAAAGCAAGATAGTGAGGAACTAGTGCAGAGGTGTGAAGCTTGTCAGAGGCATGCTAACATCATCCACTTAACTCCTACGGATCTAATATCCATCAGCGGACCTTAGCCATTTGCTCAATGGGGAATGGATATAGTAGGACCACTGCCAGTCACAACGCAAGGCCGTAAATTTATCATAGTCGCAATGGAATATTTCTCCAAGTGGATAGAAGCGGAACCACTCACGGCGATAACAGGTAATAATTGTTGGAAATTCTTTTGGAAAAATATTATCTGCAGGTATGGACTTCCTCGAGTACTCATTACAGATAACGACACTCAATTTAAAAGCAACATTTTCGCAGAATAATCCGAAAGGTACAAAATAGAACACCGATTCTCATCGGTATATTACCCCTAAGCAAACGGGCTAGTGGAGAATGCTAATCGCACTATTATATCAGGATTACGTTCCACCCTAGAGGAGAAAGGGCTTGATTTACTCCAAACGGTGTTGTGGGCTTACAGAACCACCCATAGAAAACTATTGGAGAGACTCCTTTCAATTTGGTATGAGGGACAGAAGCTGTCCTCCCAGTCGAAATAAGCGAGCCGATTCTCCGAACATGGGTGAACACTGAATCTAACGGCGAACAGCTCAGAGTCGAGCTCGATCTTATAGATGAAAAAAGGGAAGAAGCAGCAATACGAGTGGAAGCGTATCAACTCTAAACCGCTGAATACTACAAAAAGCGAGTAAAGCCCCGAGAATTCAAACAGAGCGATCTAGTTCTGTGCAGAATTTTTGGAGTCCAGGATTCTGGGAGCAAGAAGTTAACCCCCAAATGGGAGGGACCTTTCCAAGTTGCAAAAGCAAAAGGGCAAGGGTCATACAGAATCAAGCGCTTGGACGGGACTACCGTTCCCAACACGTGGCATGCGAGCAATCTGAAAAGATTCTATCAATAACAGATTTAAAGAATGGCAAACACCAACAGATATGGAAAGAAATTACATAGTATCAAAACAGCAAAACATTGCCCTGCACGCCAGGGAATTAAATTGTATACTCGCCAATGGGCCGAACGGTGATAGTACAACTATTACAATGTTTAGAAACATGCCTATGGGCAGAATCAACAAAAATAACAATCAAGTTGCTGGAGGAAGTGGAGGAGGACTACTGACAGAGGTCCGCCCTGTCTCAATTAACTCGATCACCGAGGACATTGCCAAGACATCGTCCGGATTCGCGGCGCGAAACTGGCGGAGTAATCGGTCGACCCAAACCTGACGTGCTGTATTCAAGTACAAGGAGACCGCTTCTCGTTCCGACTGGTCCTTGGCCAATTCCAAGTCAGCCTGGCGATTAACTGCTGCCGAGCGCTCGACTTGAAGCTCTGACTGAAGACTGTCGCGCTCAGTGAAAGGATAAATGCCCTAAAAGTCAATAATATTAGATATTTTGGCGAACATATTTTGTAATAAACTCTTTTAGTTTACTTGATTATGGTTATTTGTTTATTTATCGCATCATCATGTTTTATATGTTGTATGAATGTATGTGATAAACCCCATGGACTAAGGCAACAGAATTAGGATCATGATAATGAGACCTAATGTCTTATAAACCTCAATCCAGAATGTTCTTAGTCATAGGTGCATTGTGTAGGGGCTCAATGTCACCGGAAAGACTAATACACAACTTGCTTGCTCATACGATGAGAGTCGTTGTTGCAGGCAAACCTAAGAGGGGGGGGGGTGAATTGGGTTTTATCAAAAAATTAAGATAATTAGTTAATAAAAAAAATTGAAACACTTATACTAAGCAAGTAATAAGAAATTTGAGTCAAGAGAATCAAACACAAGATTTTATAGTGGTTCGGCAATCGCCTACGTCCACTCTCCCTTGCCTCTTCCTTGAGGTCTTGGTGCTCCGCTAACCAATCGACTAACGGGCGTCGATCAAGCCGTTACAATCTCCACTTTTCACGGGCCCAAGTACACAACCTTACAATCTCTTTTCCTCTTTTACGGGCAAGAGGGACAGCCGAATACAATGAAATGAATGAGTGAATACACAATATAGCCCAACCCAATCTCCTAACTTAGATGCCTCTCAAAGAAATAAGGGAGATCAAAGGGTTTTAATCTAAGTTTGCAAGTGTGGCTCAAAATCACTTTAAATGAGTATATAATCACTTAGGGAACTCAAGAATGCAATAGAACAGTTGAGAGCAACTGAGTGGAAGTGATTGGATATAAATAGGTTACTCCCAACGGATAGAATAACGGCTAGTTTAGTCAGATTATCGGTCGACCGATCTATGTTACGGTCGACCGAAAAAGCTCTATGTTCAAACTAAAAAATTCATGCATCGCAAGTATCGGTCAACCGAAAAACCTATCGGTCGACCGATAGTTCATATTTGGACGCGCCATGGAATTTTTAAATTATCGGGCGACCGATTCTTATATCGGTCGACCGAAACCTGTTCTCTGTTTAGGCATTTTTAAGAAAAATAATCTTTGATATTATAAATATATTTAGCCCCAAATTATTTTTAATAGATGCGCCACACCACAAAACTTAGTTTAAAACTTTAGATGATCAAATATAACACATTCACAAAAAATAGATAGAAAATTTCTTTGAGTGCTCGGAGTTGTGCCTCTTTGCGTCTTCAAATAATATCCAAAAGTCCTGATTGCTTTTCTCCATCGTTTTGAGCTTTATTGCGTTGTTATAATTATTTTGTCCGTCCACATTTGCCTCCGGTTTTTGGCATTTTCACCTATGCTTCAAATATTTTATCAAATATGTTAATAATACTTTAAACTAATCGTTTTGTTATCATTAAAATCACACTAGGTACAACAATCTCCCCCTTTTTGATAATGACAAAACATTAGCTTGATTTAAGCAAATAGTTAGCAAGACCATGCAAGAAGGTTTCAAATCAAGCATACTCATCTCCCCCTTTTTGACATATAAAAAAGGTCTACAAACCGATTGTGGACATATCATTAACAAGAGTACATGGCTCCCCTATCGATATGAATGATTGCATAATATCATGAACATATATATCCACCAATCATCTCATATGCAAATTCGCAATGTATATGCACAAGAGCAATCATAACATCGACAAAGAGCATCATATAGGCGTAGATAAGAACAACAAAGAGCATCGTAGAAAGCAACACCACATAGATAAGGATATATCACAATAAGTTTTACAAAGAAGTACGAAATTACTACAATAGATAAGAACACAAGAGATAACATAAATGTCGCATAATAGACAAGTTGTCGGACTACCAAAGTTTAGCACACCAAGATCACCAAAATGAGAATAAAAATCACACAAGCTAAGCATTTGGTGGTGGATGTTGCCCGAAGTACATGGCCTTCACCCATTCACTTATTTGACCCACTGATTGTTGAAGTTCTCCTATGGCAACAGTGTTCGCATCTACCGAGCTTCGAATATGTGCTAATTCATCTTGAAGATTGACGGAGGAGGACCCTTCACCACTTCAAGGACGGATGATGTACTCTGAGCCACCTTGGTCACCGCCTTCTTGGCCCTCTTCTCCTTCCTCTTCCGCACCTTCGTCCCCAAAGATATCTTCAGCTCCATGCGTGGTCGTTTTCCGTTTAGGAGGACGAGGAATCCATTCATGGTGTTCATCACTCCACTTGAAACCCATAAGTGTAATGATACGCTTATTAAAAACATGAGAGTTATCATATGGATATCGATCATTGGAGTCGGGAGAAACATTGAATTTTTCGATTAATATCTTGGAGATGAAGTCACCGTATGAGAAAGATCGCCTTTTATCATGGCGAAAGAGTTCCAAATAATTGAGCATAATATATCCAAAGTTGAGTTTTTGTCTATTGAGGAGAATGTAGAGAAGATATTGGTGCATGTGACTTACTTCATCAAAATGACCCGCGCTTGGTAAAAAGGTATGGCAAATGAATTTATGTAGAGCGCGCATTTGAAGACTTTTAAGATTGATAGCACGACTGGGAATATTTGTACCAAAAAGAAACATTGAGACGTCATTATGATTAAGACTTGGGTGTTCCCAGTGATTTGTAGCAAAATATTTGTCACCTTCATTGGGAACCCCTAGGTGTAGATTTATGCGAGACGAATTTAACATAATTTCACGATCCGATACAATAACTTTAACAACTTTAGTCTTAACAAGAGTAACATCAGCGGTAAAGTAGAACAACTTAACTAGGTTGGGGTATGCATCATGGAAACATGAAATGAGAGGCAACCAACCTTAGAATTCAAATAGTGATCTAAGCTCTAGACCGGGAATGTCATCACCAAGGATATGTGATCGAAGAACATGACGATTTCCACAGAATTTCATGAATTGTTCTATATTGGTATTGGAATTAAAGGGTAGGTTACTACTCCGGGTAAGTTCAAGCTCGGATTGCCTAGAAGTACTAGCATTCTTGTTACGTTTGGGACGAGATGACATGATGTTAAACTTCTAAGAACAATGTAGATAGTTTGATGCAATATGAGAAGCTAGAGGAATAAGGTAGATAAAACCCTAGATTGATAGATATCACAATGTGGTGAAGTTTTTGTCTTGAAACTTTGAAATAAACTTAAAATTGCTAAGAGCTAACCTAAGAGAAGTTGATTTCATCGTTTGAACCAATAAGGTAGAGCAATCGAAGGAAAGAGCTTGAATGGAGGTAAGGAGAGCTTCAAAAGTTTTTGGGCAACTTTGGAGAAGAAGAAGTTCGAAACATAGGGGTTAAGGGCTTGGAGGAGTGAAATGACCAAAATGACTTTTAAAAGTATGTTAAAATAGACTCACGGAGGGGCGGAAGTGTAATTTTGCCCGACATATCGGTCGACCGAAACCTGTAGAGACTGCTCTCTGCTTTTTGGAACAATTATCAGTAGACCGATATACCTATCGGTCGACCGATAATATCTGCAACTATACACTAACATTATAAAGAAATATGCATCCAATCAACTATTCAAATCAAACATTCCAATTTCTCTCCTAATTTGACAAAAACGATCAGCATGCAGGGGCTTGGTGAATATATCGGCAAGTTGTTTTTCGGTATCTACATGCTCTAATATTATGTCACTACATTGTACATGATATCGTATGAAGTGATGTCTTATGTCGATATGCTTAGAGCGAGAATGATGTACTGGATTTTTAGTTAGACATATAGCACTAGTGTTATCACACATAATAGGCACATTGGATAATTTCATGCCATAGTCAATCAAAGTATGTTGCATCCATAGGATTTGAGCACACACACTACCCGCCGCAATATATTCGGCTTCGGCGGTAGAAAGAGCAACGGAATTTTGTTTCTTGGAACTCCAAGTGACAAGGGAGCGTCCCAAAAAGCAACAAGTGCCACTAGTGCTCTTTCTATCAACCCTACAACAGGCAAAGTCCGCATCACAATATCCAATAAGATTAAAAACATCACATTTAGGATAAAACAAACCAAGTCCACGAGTACCATTTAAATATCTAAGGATACGTTTTACGGCAAGAAAATGAGATTCCTTTGGACAAGCTTGAAATCTAGCACATAAGCATACACTAAACATGATATCCGGTGTACTAGCGGTTAAATAGAGTAAGCTTCCGATCATACCTCTATACATCTTTATGTCCACGGGCTTACCGGATTCATCTTTGTCCAACTTGGTAGAGGTGCTCATAGGTGTGCCAATATGCTTGGAGTTTTCCATCCCAAACTTTTTCAATAGCTCCTTAGTATACTTGGATTGATTTATAAAGATTCCTTCTTTAGTTTGCTTGATTTGCAATCCAAGGAAAAAGTTAAGTTCTCCCATCATACTCATCTTGCATAGACTTGGCAAAATATTCACACAAATTCTCATTAGTAGCACCAAAGATAATAGCAACATATATTTGCACAATAATAAATCCTTGGTTAGTGTTTTTGATAAATAATGTGGTGTCAACTTTGCCAATCGAAAAACCTTTATCAACTAAAAATCGTCAAAGTCTTTCATACCATACTCTAGGAGCTTGTTTCAAACCATACAATGCCTTTTTAAGTTTATAAACATTGTTGGGAAGCAAGTGATTTTCAAAACCGAGAGGTTGTTCCACATAAACTTCTTCGGAAATAAAGCCATTTAAAAAGGCACTTTTAACATCCATTTGAAAAAGTTTGAAGCCTTTATAACATGCAAAAGCTAATAGAATACGTATGGCTTCAAGTCGTGCAACAGGAGCAAAGGTTTCTTCAGAATCAATACCCTCTTCTTGTCGCGACCCGCGGCCCCGGGGCGCGGCCACGACGGGGAGGGGAGACATCATCGGGGACGATCCGACAGGAGCCCAAAATACACAGCGGAAACCAAAGGAGCTCCGGCGGGTCGAAGCATAGAATTTATAGCTTTTAAAACGAGTTTGGGAATGCTTAAGAATCATTTTAAAACACATAAAGAGGTTTGAGCCGAGTCTTGGACTTTCGAGCCCGAGTGCCGTTCACGGAGGAGGTGAACTTCACCGTGAGGTCCGACAAATTTTGCTAAAGATCCTAATGTATCAATCTCCTCCATTGATACGAGAAAATCCATAGCAACCTAGGGTCCGAAACGTCAAAACATTTTTACGGAAAACTTGCGACACAAATTTATAAATTTCGGCTTAACCTGTATTTTTACAAACATTTGGGAAGTGCCACATATCTTAGATATGTCCACTAAACCCAAATAAACACCCAAAATTTAAATCAAAACTCATTTAAATCGATTTTGAATTTCACATTCGAGAGGCTATTATCGGTCGACCGGTCCACATTATCAGTCGACCGAAAGTTCTTACGAACCGGCGGTAAGGCAAATTTGTATTATCGGTCGACCGCAGAACATATTGGTCGACCGAAAATATCAGAAACCGCAGAAACAGATTTGCATTGGCTCACTTCTCGCGGTCTCGAATTCCGTATTCTCACTTGACTACGAGAGACCACCGTGCGCCCTCGTATATCAACTATAGATACATGCGCACGTGCTCCCGCTCGCCCAAAATACCTATGAGACTACGAGTAGTGGCCTAAATTCAATTTAACCGAAAATACAAAAAATCTAAGAACTCAAAGGGTCATTTTCAACAAAACCATTCAAACATCAAATTTCTTGATTGAAAGTGTTGTTCACATCGCAGATACACATGCTAGTAGCAAAGGAAACATGTATGGAAATCAAATACACTTTGAAATGAAATCCGCACTTTCATATAAAACCATTGTTTATACAAATATAACTTTTAAAGCCTAAACTCGAACATTCCTCAAGTTTATCCTTTAAAAGCATCCCAAACAAACACATAACTAGTGTAGGTTAATGCTTCCATTTACATTATGCTATAAACTATACACATGTGGGGCTAACATATACACTAGGTGAGGCTACACCTTAGCCCATCCCAAAAAGTATACTTCTATATATACACAAAGTCCTCACTAGCTATCCTCCTACGCGAGCTCTTTTCCCTTCGCGCACGGATCTGAAAGGAAGGCAACAAGAGCAGTGAGTCAAAAAGACTACGCGAGCGGCACATTGGCGTCCACCTCAAGAGCGCCAATGCGACACCACAACACAAACAACAAAACAGTTCACATACATACTTACAAATCATCAAATCACATACACATCCAAGGTTCTTGCAATCGTGGCAAGGTACCACCCAACTAACCAATTATGCATAGCTTTATTAGTTAAGTCGGTGTGTTCCACTAACCCCAAATCAAGATCAGTCCTCTCATATTTCCGTTCTGGTAGAACGGACCCACACTAGCAACTGTCTCCCAGGATCGAGGGAACCTATACCCATACCTATACCCATCAATGTGAGCTCTCTCCGCCACGCTACCAAGGTTCTGGTATGCGCTGCCGGGCATTCCACGGGACTACAGAACCCCGGTGATGGCGACCCCACAGCGCAAAATGGGGGCTACTCGGACTCTTTACGCGTTATGCAACCGAGCCTCGCACAAGCAGCCGCCGCCCGGGCCAATGAGCGACTCCAAACCGCGTTCACCGAACTCCCTAGAGGCATCATTCATTAATTGTGCTTATGTTCTAATTGGTCCAATCGTTTCCTATTCCCCGAGCCCTAGCCCTCCGGGTGTCCTTTCAACCGTTCTAGGCTACGTAACTCGAGGTTCAACGACCCAATTTCGAACATCACAAGGCCCCATAGGCAAGTACACCAAGTCATACGAGTGTCACCAAGGTAATTTACCCCACTCGATTTTTCACAACTCAAGGCATACAAGGCGTCCGCTTTGGATTAAGCCTAGGTCACACATATCGAATGTCTCTAGAGTCCTTTACTCTACATTCGCGCATAATCGTATTGTCACACTACATTTAGCATGAACTTTAACATCACATAATAGCATCCACACAATGTTTATAACATTTGCTATATCACATGCACTTAATCATGAAGTGTCATTCACATGGTTAGCACACCATCATCATATGAGCATCATATAATATATAAAACATGATCTCATAATCACCGATTCAATCAAACTAAGGTTTATAACCAGGCAAAGCATGATTAGCATAAACATGTCAAATTAAACACATAGTTTACACCACAAACATGCTAGCATACCATGCATACCACATACACACTCGGTGCAAACCGCTCACCTCGAATCCAAGGTATTCCCGCAGCCATCACCGCGTCGCTCCGCCGAAAGGAAGAAAACGATGTCTACGTGTAGAGGAGAACCGGGAGAGTGAGGAAATCAAGTTTAATTTAAAGAAAAACAAAGGAAAGGAGATGAGGACCTAAGGGGCTCACCAGGGACTCTCTCAGCACTTCAGCTCGGGTAGAAGTGAGAAAGAAAACCCCAAACACACTAAAAATAGCCCTCACCAACTCTCACCTACTCTGATCGGTCGACCGAAACAACTATCGGTCGACCGGAAGTTCTGAAATCTGCAAAAACAGATTAGATTTCAGCACTCGGTCGACTCGACCCGAAACGCGCCCTCACACCGACGGGTCCCCTACTAGGCTAGCCCGCCTTAGACGCTATCACACACATCAAAACACTACGCACGCGAAATCTAAGGTCGCATGCGGAAATTCGCATACATAACAAAACATGCACATAAACTGAAAAACCAAACAAAACAAACACGGACCTCACATCCCTCCCCACTTAAAGGATTCAGTCCCCCGAATCAAATAAGTGAGGGAAGCGAGCACGCATATCCGCTTCCGGTTCCCAAGTGGCCTCCTCGAATCTCTGATTCCGCCAAAGGACCTTCACTAACGGGATTGTCTTCTTCCTTAGAACCTTATCCTTCCGATCGAGAATCTGCACAGGCTGCTCCGGATAGGAAAGGTCTGATTGTACTGGAAGTGCTGACGGTGCTGTAACCACTGAAGTATCGCCCAAACATTTCCGTAACATAGATACGTGAAAGACATCATGCACATGCGACAATGACTCAGGAAGCTCTAGTCTGTACGCTGCACTGCCAATCTGCTCTGAAATCCAAAACGGTCCGATAAATCTGGTGCTCAACTTCCCTTTCAAACCAAACCGCTGCACTCCCTTCAATGGCGAGACTTTCAAATACACAAAGTCTCCCACCTCGAACTCAAGTTCTCGTCGGCGCCTATCCGCGTATGACTTTTGGCGGGACTGAGCAGTCTCCACTCGCTGACGGATCACCTGAATCTTCTGGTTAGCTTCCTCAACCACGTCAATGCTCACAGTAGCCATATCAACCACTCCTTCCCAGAATAAGGGTGTACGACACCGTTTCCAATACAAGGCCTCGTGCGGTGTCATACCAATACTACTGTGATAACTGTTGTTGTAGGCAAACTCAACCAGAGATAAGTGATCGTCCCAGCTACAGCCAAAGTCCAGTACGTAGGCCCGTAACATGTCCTCCAAAGTCTGGATCGTCCTCTCGGACTGCCCATTAGTCTGTGGGTGATACGCGGTGCTGAACCTCAAATCTGTACCCATCTGCTTGATAGAGTAAATGCCCTAAAAGCCAATAATATTGGATATTTTGGCGAACATATTTTTGTAATAAACCCTTTTTGATTTACTTGATTATGGTTATCTATTTATTTATCGCATCGTCATGTTTAATATGTTGTATGAATGTATGTGATAAATCCCATGGACTAAGGCGACAGAATTAGGATCATGATGGTTGATCATGATAATGAGACCTAATGTCTTATAAACCTAAGTCTAGAATGTTCTTAGTCATAGGTGCATTGAGTAGGGGCTCAATGTCACCGGAAAGACTAATACACAGCTTGCTTGCTCATACGATGAGAGTAGTGATCTCATTACTACGCGTGTAGTCGACACTGAAGCAAGTGTGTAGATGCTCATTGGATGAATGAGTTCACTGAACTGACTTACTCGAAGAATACCAATGGAGTCTGTCAATGGTAATTCTTCAGTGTGATAGTTATGCCTTGATCCTCAGACTTGAGAATATCATAGTATCTTATGTGTATACGATTTATGCTTTAGTGTGTTTCCAAGTATAGCTCAGCTGTACAAGAGAACCATCTGGGTATAAATAATAGCACATGAAGATAGATAACCAATAGAGAATCTGTCACCTCCTATAAAGGAGGAGAACATCCTATATGTCTTTGAATAGAACTAGCTCAGAAAATCCTTGGCCGAGGTACGATGTGAATTAAGAAATGTTCTTAATGTCACAGACGAGCTAATCTATTAAGACAGATATATTTGATTGAGCTATATTAGAGTTTAACGGATATCCGTACTCTAAGCTCATTCGGGATGTTAGAAAGGAACAGAAGGATTAAAGGGCATGGAAACTATTCACACAAAGGTTTCAAGTGATGAATATTAATATTCATACCACACGGGTGGTCGTGGCACGTTGCTAGACATTAACCACGATCTGTGAATAAATATAATTAATTGGTTGGATTAATTATTTGTTAATTAGTTGAATTAACTATTTATTCACTGCCGGGGTGGTACTGAACCTAATGGGTCACACGCAAATGAGATACGATCGCGAAAAAAAAACCGAATTTTGTACATGAGGGGCTGCTTTTATCAATGTCCAAAGTGTTGGACCTAAGTTTTTGCAAAAGCACGAGTGCCGTTTTTGCAAAACAGCAAAAGAAAAGATTTATTGTGCAATACATGAATATATATATATGTATGTACAGTTATCGTCTTGGCCGAGAGAAAGAGAAGGAGAAGGTTTACGGCGCCGACGCAGACGCGAAGAAGCCCTAGACCGCTAGCACGGTGAACGGCGATCCTCAACGTCTGGTCAGCCGCCTCCTTCTCCGACCTACGTCGCCGGCGAACGAGTCGCCGGCATTTGCTTCGATATAACCCTTGGAGCTTCTCGGCCGACTGCCCAAGATACCTTGCTTCTTCGTCCAACCGACATTACCTTACCTCGTCATCGTCTTCTCAGTCAGCCGGTGGAGGAGACGTCGAGCACCGGCGGTGGTGACGACGTCCGAATCCAACGTGCAAAGGTTGCACGAAACCGACAGCTAAGGCCACCGTTCACGGCGGCGAGCGTTTCGGCGAGCTGCAGAGAAGGCGGAGACGTTCACTGACTGCTGATCAGTGGTTGCACCGGCGAGCGTCGACGGTGAAGACTGGACGACATTGTGCTGCACGCGGGAGCGCTGTTTTCAGCCGACGCGGGGAAGAAGAAGAAGGTACTGTTCACCTATACGGGCCGAGCTCGATTGAATCGGATCCATAAGGCCCAATTGGTTTTAATTCGATTTAATTCGATTAAATCGGAGTTCGGTTTCGCGAGCGTCTCAGCGTGGACTAGCATTAGAGGCCGGGTATTTTCGCGGCTCAATTCATCAGAATCTGAGAACTATTACGTGGCGTGTTCGACCCGCCAAGGTATTTCGATTAAACTCGAACCGCGATTAGATGCATGATAGGATCGTAATAAATTAATCAGATTAATTTTATTTTGTCATGCTTATTTTACATGCGATGTGGATGTTTCGATTATTATAGCATACCAAAGTGATCCTGTATTCGGGTACACGGGGCTTATGTATTAAAAATTTTAAATTTCCGCTGCGCATCTGATGTGGTATTGACCCCGATAACCCAACACTGCTGCTGGAAGGCTCTCCAGAAACGTGAAGTAAACCGAGGGTCATGGTCCGATACTATACTCAAAGGTACGCCATGGAGCCTGACGATCTCCGCTATGAACGCTCGAGCTAACCTATCAGGTGTGTAGATGCTCCTAATCGGGAATAAAATGTGCGGTCTTCGTCAGTCGATCCACCACTACCCAAATAGCGTCGAACCCGTGCCTCGTCCGCGGCAAACCCTGAACAAAGTCCATGGTGATGTCCTCCCATTTCCAAGTCGGGATCTCTAACGGCTGTAAGTATCCGCCAAGTCTCATATGCTCGGGTTTAACCTTCTGGCAAACTGCACACCGTACTACAAAATCTCGGACGTCTCTCTTCATACCAGGCCACCAAAATTGTAATTTCAGATTTCTGTACATCTTCGTGACACCGGGATGAACGGACAACCTACTGTTGTGTGCCTCTGATAAGATCTGCTGTCGTAACTCAGCGTCTGTCGGTACACATATCCTATGTCGATAGCGGATAATGTCATCTCTAATATCGTAATCGGCTACACCTTCGGACTCAAGGCGCACTCGTATCTCCTGTAATGCAGCGTCGTCCAGCTGTGCCGACCTCAACCTCCGAAGTAACTCCGACTCGACCCTGTATGTAGCATACAGAACACCTGGTGCATGCTCAGTGGCTCGCAAACCGAGGTGACTGAACTGCTCTGCTATATCCCACTCCAACATATACAATCCGTCAAGGCGAGTAGAGCTCTTCCGGCTAAGAGCGTCAGCTACGACGTTTGCCTTTCCAAGATGATAGAGTGTACGGCACTTGAAGTTCTTCAGGTACTCAATCTAACGTCTCTGCCGCAAATTCAACTCCTTCTGAGAGAATATATACTACAGACTCTTGTGATCGGTGTAAATCTCAAAATCCTCTCCGTAAAGGTAGTGCCTCCACAACTTCAAAGCAAAGATAACCGCGGCCAACTCTAAGTCGTGAACAGGATAATTACCCTCATGGGTCTTCAACTGCCTAGAACCATACGCGATAACTCTGCCACGCTGCATCAGCACACAGCCTAAACCAATCAACGAAGCGTCACTGTATACTACGAAACCACCCTGATCATCTGGCAATGCCAACACCGGTGCGGTAGTCAGTCTGCGCTTCAACTCCTGGAAACTCTGCTCACACGCATCGTTCCATTCAAATCTAACCGCTTTCCTCGTTAATTTGGTCAAAGGACTCGCCAATCTAGCGAAGTTCTCTATGAATCTACGGTAGTAACCAGCCAAACCAAGGAAACTCCGAATCTCCGTCGCATTCTTGGGCCGCTCCCACCTCAGGACGGCGTCGACCTTGGCCGGATCGACGGCCACGCCCTGCTGGGATACAACGTGCCCCAAGAAGTGGACCTGAGATAACCAAAAGTCACACTTGCTAAATTTAGCAAAAATTGCCTCTCGCGAAGGACCTGCAATACCAGCCTCAAATGCTCGGCATGCTCCTCCTCGCCGCGAGAGTACACCAAGATGTCGTCAATGAACACCACAACGAAACGGTCCAGAAACGGCTGAAAGATACGGTTCATCATATCCATAAAAGCTGCAGGCGCGTTAGTCAGTCCAAATGACATGACTAGAAACTCAAAATGACCATACCGGGTACGAATCTAACCCTCAACTGATAATAACCGGATCTCAAGTCAATCTTCGAGAACACGGCTGCCCCACGCAACTGATCAAACAAATCATCTATACGCGGTAACGGATACTTATTCTTAACCGTTAACTGATTCAACTGTCGGTAGTCTACACACATACGCAAACTACCGTCCTTCTTCTTTACGAATAAAACCGGCGCACCCCAAGGTGACGAACTCGGCTGAATAAACCCCTTGGCCAACAATTCGCCCAACTGAGTTTTCAACTCTAACAACTCGGCTGGTGCCATCCTATACGGTGCTTTGGAGACGGGTGTCGCTCCGGGCACTAAGTCAATACTAAACTCGGTCTCTCTCTCGGGTGGTAGACCGGGTAACTCCTCTGGAAAAACATCGGGAAACTCCCTCACTACCGGAATGCTATCCAACTGACCTGCCTCTACTTGCGGGTTCAGAATGTAAGCTAAGTATCCCGAGCAACCGCTATTCAAAAGTCTACTGGCCTTCATTGCGCTAATGACCGGAACGTTCTTCCCCACTCTATCGCCACAAAAATGAAATTTCAGATATCGGGGAATCCTAAATGTAATCACTCCGGCTCGACAATCTATCTTGGCAAAAATTTTGGCTAACCAATCCATACCTAGGATAACATCAAAGTCATATATACCAAGCACAATCAAATTACCGGGCACAACGTGATCCCCCACACAAATCTCACACCCACGGTAATATGTATCGGCCAATAACAAATCACCCGCGGGAGTGGCAATCTCAAACATGCAACCAAACACACGGCATTTGGAAGGCAATCTACTAGCAAACAAGGCAGATACGAAAGAATGCATAGCGCCGGAATCAAACAGTGTAAAAGCTGAAATGCTGCAAACTGATAGTGTACATGTGATGGCCGTAGAGCTCCAACCAGCCTCGTCACTAGTCATCGCGTGCACGCGACCCTGCACTCTCGGAGGCTGACCACCCCGCCCCTGAGGCGCAACATGTCGGGGTGCAGGCTGACCCTGTAGCGGCTGCGTCGGCTGCTGCGGTCCATCCGGTCTGATCTGCCTCTGCTTCGGGCACTGACGACTGATATGCCCTTTCTCATTGCAGTTATAGCACACGATGTTCGGCCTCTGCTTACGTCGGTCTCCCTCCCCACTTAAAGTGGTTCGGGTGTCAGTCGAGGAATCTTGTTTCCTCTTCTTTGATCCCTGCTTCGCCTTCCCTTTCTTTTCTACCTGGGATTTCTCGGCTCGGTATCTCTTCCAATCGGCTTCGATATTCTGCGCCTTGACTAAAGTCTGGTGTATGGTCGGGAACTCATCCCCCGCCATCTTACCCACAATCTCAACTTTGAGGCCATTTCGGAACCTCCTAGCCATCCTTGCCTCGTCGGCCAATAGATACGAACATGCCGGGATAGAGATATAAACTTTGCATGATATTCCCAAACCGACATATCCCCCTGTCTCAACTGCTCGAACTCCTCTTCTTTCTGCCTCCTCACAGACTCCGGTATATACTGGCGGTTGAACAGAATTAGGAAGTCGACCCAACTACCAAACTGACCGAACTGCCCTTTCACACTCCTCCACCATCTCTCGGCAGCTCCAGTAAATGTGTAGGTGGCTACTGCAACTCGGAACTCATCCGGGCACATCAACATCTCAAGCTCTTCTCCATACCAGAAAAATCAATCGGCCTTATCCGTGTCGGCCCACCCCTCAAACTTCGGTGGTTCATCTTCTGGAATCGCGAACAAGTGTCGAAGTATCTCTTCTCTGCTATCCTCTGCAAGAACTGTTCGCAACCTCAACTACAACCGGTCTTGATTGGCTCTTCAAACCTGGGGAGGTACGGCGGGCGGAGCACCACGCCCCTCCAAAGCAGCTGAAACAGCCACCCGGATCAGGGAACCAATCTGCGCTGGCCGGTGGCGGACCCGGCACCTCCGGATCGGTGCCACGAGTATCTGCCGTCTATGTGGTGGCATCCTGAACCACAACGACTTGAGATTAACGATTTACACTAATCACCCTAACACTCGTTAACACACCTCATTTATTAACAAGTTTTAGTTCTAGGAAGCATTAAGCTACACAAGCTCTGATACCAAGAACTGTCGCGACCCGCGCCCCCGGGGCGTGAAAGAGTAAATGCCCTAAAAGCCAATAATATTGGATATTTTGGCTAACATATTTTAATAAATCCTTTTTGATTTACTTGATTATGGTTGTTTATTTATCGCATCGTCATGTTAATTGTATGAAGTATGTGATAAACCCCATGGACTAAGGCGACAGAATTAGGATCATGATAGTTGATCATGATAATGAGACCTAATGTCTTATAAACCTAAGTCCAGAATGTTCTTAGTCATAGGTGCATTGAGTAGGTGCTCATGTCACCGGAAAGACTAATACACAGCTTGTTGCTCTACGATGAGAGTAGTGATCTCATTACTACGCGTTTAGTTGACACTGAAGCAAGTTGTAGTGTCATTGGATGAATGAGTTCACTGAACTGACTTACTCGAAGAATACCAATTGGAATATGTCAATGGTAATTCTTCAGTGTGATAGTTATGCCTTGATCCTCAGACTTGAGATTATCATAGTATTTGTGTGTATATGATTTATGCTTTAGTGTGTTCTCCAAGTATAGCTCAGGCTGTACAAGGACCATCTGGTTATAAATAATAGCACATGAAGATAGATGATAACCAATAGAGGAATCTGTCACCTCCTATGAAGGAGAGAACATCCTATATGTCTTTGAATAGAACTAGCTCAGAAAATCCTTGGCCGAGGTACGACGTGAATTAAGAAATGTTCTTAAATGTCACAGAACGAGCAAATCTATTAAGACAGATACAATATGATTGAGCTGTGTTAGAGTTTGACAGATATCCATACTCTAAGCTCATCGGGATGTTAGAAAGAACAGAAGGATTATAGGGCATGGGAACTATTCACGCGAAGGTTTCAAGTGAATGAATATTGATATCATACCACACGGTGGGTCGTGAGGCACGTTGCTAGACGTTAACCACGATCTGGAATAAATATAATTAATTGGTTGAATTAATTATTTGTTAATTAGTTGAATTAACTATTTATTCACTACCGGCGTGGTACTGAACCTAATGGGTCACACGCAAATGAGACACGATCGCGAAAAAACCGAATTTTGTGCTTGAGGGGCTAGTTTTGCCAAAGTCCAAAGTGTTGGACCTAAGGTTTTGCAAAATGCTTGAGGGCTGTTTTTGCAAAATGGCAAAAGAGAGGATTTATTGTGTAATACATATACCTATATATATGTATGTACAGTATGCTTCTTCTCGGCAGAAAACTTGAAGGAAAAACGCGGCGCCGACGCGACGAGGAGAACCCTAAGCCGCTAGCACGGCCACCCTTCTCCACGTTCGGTCGTTAGCCGCCACCTCCTCCTCCTCCGTCGTGTGACGACGGCGAGCTTGAGAGCCAACTACCGCGCCCGGTGAAGCTACGGGTGACTGCTCCATTTTCGTTGAAGCTCCGGTCGACTGCACAGCGCCTGGAACTCCGACGAACCTTCGCGCTCCTCGCCTCAGCAAGCCGACGAGGACGACTCGGCAAATTTGCAGCGTCTGGCCGTCGGTGTAATTGTTGCACGACAAGAGTTCTTCGGCGAAGCGCAGGTAGCGGCGGCTTGAGAAGGCGACGGCGACGGAAACGGCTGCTGAGTATAGGACAACGCCGGCGAGTGTCTGTGGGCGAGCTCTCGACGGCAATCGGAGCGTCGATTGCAGCAGGCGAGAGGAAGAAATGATGACATGTTCATCACGGGCTTGAGTTCTTAAACGGGCTGAATTCGGATCAAGGCCCAATTCCGGTTTTAATTCGTTAAAACCGGATTTCGGTTTCGCGAGCGTCTCACGTGACTAGCATTAGAGGCCGGTACTTTCGCGGCTCTATTCATCGAATCTTGAGAACCATTATGTGCGTGTTCGACCCGCCAAGGTAATTCGATAAAACTCGTACCGCGATTAGATGCATGATAGGATCGCGTTAAAATTAATTAGATTAATTTAAATTATCGATGCGTGGTTACATGTGATGTAATTGTTTCGATTATTATAGCATTACCAATGTGATCCTATTTTCGGGTACACGGGGCTTTTGTATTAAAAATTTTTTAAATTTCCGCTGCGCATCTGATGTCGTATTGACCCCGTGATCCAGGTGGATCTTGGGTCAAAACACAAGTGCGCAACTAGTGTGGCATGGGCACGGCATGGGCGCGCATGGGCGCGGATGGAGCGCATGGGACACGAATAGGCGGCAGAGGCGCGGCAAAGGTGCGGCCAAGGTTCTGCCAAGGCGCGTCATGGGCGCGGCAAGGCGCGGCATGGATGCAGCAAGGGCGCGGCATGGATGCGGCAAGGGCGCCATGGACGCGGCATGGGTGCGGCACTGGCGCACCACAGGCACGGCCTAGGCGCGGGCGCGCGGAAGGCCAAGGGCGCGGCGCGCGGAAGGCCAAGGGCGCGGGCGCGGGGCATGCGGCGGAAGGCCCAGGCGCGCAGCTGCGCGGAAGGCCAGCGGGCGCGCGCGCGCGAAGGCCAGCGGGCGGGCGTGCGCGGCAGAACAGCAGGGGCATGCGGAAGGCTAAGGGGTGGCTCTAGGCATCCCACTAAGTAGTATTGTATTTGCTTTTAATGTTTTAATTGCTGTAATAGAAGTTTAGGCTTTGATGTTTTCTATTAATACAAGCAAAGAAAACAAAGGAATTCGGCCACACCAAATCTTACTCTCCCTCTCATTCGGACCATTTCCTCCTACCCCTCTAGATCTATTACACCGAGTTCCTTAGACAATCCCTTAGGGATTCGATCAAGTTGGTATCAGAGCTAGACGTGAGGAGTGCTTAGGAGCGTTATCCGAAGACATGGTAAGCTCAAACGAGGAACAAGAGTCAGGCAAAGAAGTGGAGGATTCATCATCGGAGCACAGTCATCCTATCATGGAGGAACATGGAGATGCACGCATCACTCGAAATTGAGGAGCGTTTGGCGCGGTTCGAGGATGAGTTCAAGACCATGGCAAACCAAGACGGACGAGACTCTCACGAAGTTGGCGAATAAATGAGCAGATCTCAAGTTTGGATGCACACTCATGAAGGAGATGGCCATGAGCCAAGAAAGGGCGGCTACAACCCAACCAGCCACGCGGCATGGAGCGAGGGGAGCCTTCCACATGCCGGATGATGTTGAAACCCAAAGCGCCTCGGCAAGGAGCCCATGCAAGAGGAGGCCGAGATGCAAACCATTTGGAGCATGCAAGGCGCGGTCCAAGGCATGGCCCCATTTCAATGGTAGATGCAAAGGTAGAGCTTCCCGATACAATGGGGAAGTGAATGGAGAGAAGATAGATGGCTGGATCGATCAACTAGAGGTTACTTTTGCTATCTACAACTATGGAGACTCGCAACGTCTTGCGTTCGCAAGGCTCAAGTTGGCGTCCCATGCACTTATTTGGTGGAATGCACATCTACGGGAGTATGGTTCCATGGGAATCACGTGGGCGGCATTCAAGAAACAACTCAAGGAAACAATTCTATTCCCGTGGGATACGAGGAAGCGAGGTGGAAGGCATGGCAATTCCTGCAGCAAGGAGAAAGCCCAAAGTGTGCAAGAGTACACAACCGAATTTCGGAGGCAAGCCTTGTGATGGGAGTGCGGCTACAAGACCCGGAGGTTCTTCGAAAATACTTGGCGGGATTGCGTTGAAGAATTGTTTGAAGAAGTTGATTTGAATCCGGTTAAGGATATCAAATGATGCATGCAAGAGAAGCCATGGGTCTATGAGAAGATTAGGATGCGTGGAATGCCCAAACCGACGCCAAGGGTGGCTTCGGGTGCAATGAAGGGGGCGGCTTCAAGCAACTACTCAAAGAGAAGACAAAGGCCTAAGACTTGTACGCATTGCAACAAAGAAGGGGGCACACTCAAGCCGAGTGTTGGACTCTCCATCCAAGATGGCGCCAAAAGAAGAGACAAGGGAGCCGTGGGCAAGGGCAAGACTCTAGTCACTACGGTAGAAGAAGAGGAGCCGATCACCCTCAAGTTGGAGGAGGCGGACCCAACCCTTGCACTCATGATCCGAGCCAAGGAGGAGGTGATTCCAGAGGCAAAGGACCCCCATAATGATAAGGAGCGAGAAGAGCTCTTTACAATGAACATTCAGGTAAAAAGCTGACATAGTGCAATGCATTGTAGATCCTGGATGTCAAAGAAATCTGGTTTTCGGAGGCAATTAGTTTAACCAATTGCATTTGGAGACTATCCCTTACGAGACACCTCAAGTGTTGGAGTGGCTAAACAATACAAGCGGGAAGATGGAAATCACACGATGTTGCAAGATCAAGTTCGCGGTGTCGGCGCGGTTCATTGATGAAGTGATATGCGAAGTGATTCCATTAGACGTGTGCCATATCATCCTCGGAAATCCATACCTATGGGTTCGAGATGCGACCTATCTTCGGCGGGCTCAACAATACATTCTCGTTAAGGAAGGCAAGACGTTCACCATGGAGCGGACAAGGGGAAAGGCAACCAATGGCATGAAAGAGGTGCCCAAAATAATTTGCACTTTTTGTCAAAGACACGACTCTTGCAAGAAGGGATATGAGTGGCAACCTCAAGAAGAATGCTAAAGCTCATTGCGGAGCAATGAATCCTATAGAGGGGAGGCTTGATCCAGGTGGATCTTGGGTCAAAACACAAGTGCGCAACCTAGTGTGGCATGGGCACGGCATGGGCGCGGCATGGGAGCGCATGGAGGCCGAGATGCATGATAGGATCGCGTTAAAATTAATTAGATTAATTTAATTATCATGCGTGGTTACATGTGATGTAATTGTTTCGATTATTATAGCATACCAATGTGATCCTGTATTCGGGTACACGGGGCTTTTGTATTAAAAATTTTAAATTTCCGCTGCGCATCTGATGTCGTATTGACCCCGATAACCCAACAGTGGTATCAGAGCTATCTTTGGTTTTGCTATAATAATCTTCGATATTTGATCACGACGTAATAATATTAATTGTTAATATTATAATTTATATGCGATGCATGTAATTTACCGCACACTAACTAAGAGTTGGACATAAAACCCTAAACGAATTAAATTTTGAAATTAGTTCAAAAGCATGTTTAGGTCGTCGTGATCGAATTATCGTATTTATTTTTATTCATATTTGATATGGATGGTTTGTGTGGTGAAGGATGATCATGGACTAGGCCGCTCTAGATGGTATGTAGTAGGAATTTTTGTAATGTAAAATATAGCCTGCGTGCTATGCCTCTCTCTTCGAAAAGCAAGTTCCCGTGTAATAATTAATTTTATTTTATCCTTTTCTGCTTTTTAGAAAAGTTGTAGTAGGATATAAAATATTATGTAATTGAAGATCGTGAAGAGTTCACGGCGGGAAGAAGAAGTTCGAGAAGAAGTTCGAGGAATTACAATCAAGTGCATCAGATGCAAGCTGCTACATACACGTTAGAATTCCACTCAGTAGCTCGAGTGGATTAGGTAGATGTCCATGATCATCTGGTGGTTTAGCATGCTTTTTTTCTATGTTTTGATAATTGTTATCATGTTGTTTTTGTAACATGCTTTGTATGCGATACATGCCTTGTTATGATCAAACATAGAAATGCATGCTAGGATAATAAGATGAGACCTTAAAAGCATAATCTGCTTAAAAACTGATTCCCTAAACCTTCAGATTTAAATTCAAGTATGTATGGTTTTAGCTTTGCGAAAAACCCTAGCCGCCCTCCATTAATGATGAAATAGAGTCAAGTGTTTGACCTAATCGACTTGATGTGTACACGCATGGTTGCTTAGGTAAAACACTGGGTATTAATCATTCACACATACCTGTGTGTAAGTGGGTAAACCGATTAGATAAGTCTCGTTGCGAAAAACGCAAAGACTTGTCTCATAGTTTTACGCCACTTGGAATGGAGGTTATACTTGACTAAATTATTATGGTTTGTTGCGAAAAACGCAAGACCATGAATAATTAGAGGCTAAAACAAGGAGTTACATAGAGATGTAATTGACAAAGCAAGTTGTCTACCGATCAGAAAAATGTAGTCGTCATGCAAACGTGAGATTATATTTTTGCTGATTGGATCCTTATCTCACTAAGAATTTGATTTTCGTCTCATGTTTGAAGGTTGCATGATTCGTAGAAAAATAGTGGGAGCATCACTTAGAATTAACCATAATCTATTTGATGTTTTATTTCAAGTAAATAATTGCATGCTAAATTATCTTTTGTTTTTGTATCTTTGAATGCTTGTAGATGAGTGGTTTGCCGATACATAACATTCTTGTTGCGAACAAACTGACTGGACCAAACTATGTCGATTGGCTGCGTAATGTTAAACTGGTCCTCGCTATTCAAAAGGTAGCGTATGTTCTCGAGTGTCCCATGCCTGTTCTTAACGAACAGTCCACTGATGATGAGCGAGTTCAGGCTGACCAATGGAAGCAAGATGAGATGCTTGCGAAGTGTATCATCTTGGCCTCCATGAGCAATGAGTTGCAACGTCAGCATGAAAATCTGGATAGTGGTAGTATAATGCTCCGTCTGAAGGAGCTTTATGCTGAGCCTGATAGGACTGCTAGATATCAGATATCTAAGGAGCTTTTTAGGGCTAGAATGAATGAAGGAGAGTCCGTGCAGATCCATGTTCTCAAGATGATCGATTTGATCGAGCGACTTGGGCAACTTGGACTTGCGATGGATCACGAGTTGAGTATCGACTTGGTCCTTCAATCACTCCCGCCCTCCTATGCTCCTTTTGTCCTGAACTTCCATATGAACAAGTTGGAAGCAACCCTTCCAGAACTCCTCAACATGCTGAGGACTGCTGAGAGCTCTGTCACGAAGGACAGGGGCAAGGCTGTGATGGTGGTTAGTACTTCTAAGACCAATGGAAAGTCCAATGGTGCTAAGAAGAACAAGAAGACCATCGCTGCCAAGAAGAACATGAAGGCAAAGGGAAAGGCTAAGAAGAAGGCGAAAGCCGATTCTAAGTCCGAGGACAAGTGCTTTGAATGTGGCAAAGCTGGACACTGGAAGAGGAACTGCAAGTTCACCTTGAGAAGGTGAAGGCTAAGGTAGCCGGGCCCTCAGGTGTGTTCATTATTGAGATCAATCTCTCTAGTAAAGATTCTTTAGATTGGGTATTAGATACCGGGTGTGTCTCACACATTTGCATATCGATGCAGGGACTAAAGAATCCTAGAAGGTTGGCGAAAGGAGAAGTTGACCTTAGAGTTGGCAACAAAGCAAGAGTTGCTGCGCTGGCTGTAGGGACATATGAGATCCGATTGCCTACCGGAAGAGTACTAGAGCTTAGGGATTGTTATTTCGTACCAGCACTTAGTAGAAATTTGATTTCTGTTTCAACTCTTTGTAAGAGTGGTTTTAAATTCGTATTTGAGAACAATAGTTGTTCATTTTCATTCAAAAACGAGTTTTATGGTTCTGGTACATTATGCGATGATCTCTATTTCATTGATACACTTCATGAAGTGTACAATGTCGAACAACCTATAAAGAGGAATAGAGATAGTGTAAACGAGACGTATCTCTGGCATTGTAGACTTGGTCATATCAGTGAGACAAGATTAAACAAGCTCTACAAAGAGAGGTTAATTGAACCGGATGTTTATGAAACATACCCTACTTGTGAGCCTTGTCTCAAAGGAAAGATGACCAAATCTCCATTTACTGGACATGGAGAGAGAGCAAAGGAGTTGCTTGAGCTGGTACATACTGATGTATGTGGACCCATGTCTACGAGTGCCAAAGGTGGCTACTCTTATTTCATTACATTCACGGATGATCTCTCTAGATTTGGATATGTGTACTTAATGAAGTACAAATCCGAATCTTTTGAGAAATTCAAGGAATATAAGAATGAAGTAGAGAAGCAAACTGGAAAGAGTATTAAAGCACTACGATCAGATCGTGGAGGAGAATACTTGAGTACAGAGTTTACCGAATATCTCAAGGAGAATGGGATTCTCTCACAGTGGACTCCCCCTTATACACCCCAGTTGAATGGAGTGTCTGAGAGGAGAAACAGAACTTGTTAGACATGGTTCGTTCTATGATGAGTCACACTACACTTCCAGTTACTTTCTGGGGCTATGCTCTAGAAACTGCGGCGCACGTACTAAATCGGGTTCCCAGCAAATCCGTGGATACAACCCCATATGAGATATGGAGAGGGAAGAAACCTGGTCTTAAATTTGTTAAGATTTGGGGTTGCCCTACTTATGTTAAGAAACAGTATCCTGATAAGCTGGAAACAAGATCGGAAAAATTTTTTCATTGGCTATCCAAGAGAGGGTCTTGGATACTATTTCTGGCATCCACAAGAACAAAAGGTGTTTGTTGCCAGAAATGCAGTATTCCTTGAGAAGGAATTCCTGCTAGATGGTTATTGTGGAAATGAGGTAGTACTTGAGGAAACTCAAGGGCTAGAAAATAACATTGATCCTGTTCCTGTACCCGAAATAGTAGTGCAACCAGATGTGCCACAAACTGTTAGGAGATCTACCAGGAAGCGAAAGCAACCTGAAAGATTGGTTTACATAGCTGATGAAAACCAAGAAGTGCAAGTCATACTGGATGACGAGCCAAACTCCTACACAGAAGCTATGCAGAGTAGCGACAGCGGGAAGTGGCTAAAAGCCATGATTTCCGAAATGGATTCCATGAGTACCAATGAGGTTTGGGACTTAGTGGATGCACCTGAGGGAGTGAGTCCCATTGGGTGCAAATGGGTCTTCAAGAAGAAGATCGGAGCAGATGGCAATGTAGATACCTACAAAGCCAGACTGGTAGCTAAAGGCTTCAGACAGAAGCAAGGGGTCGATTATGACGAGACTTTTTCACCAGTAGCAATGCTCAAATCCATTCGGATATTACTTGCGATAGCTGCATACCATGACTATGAGATATGGCAAATGGACGTAAAGACGGCATTCCTAAATGAAAACCTCGAAGAGGATGTGTACATGACACAACCCGAGGGCTTTATCTCTAGTGGGAGCGAAAGCAAGGTATGCAAGCTGAAGAGGTCCATTTACGGACTTAAGCAAGCTTCTCGAAGCTGGAACATCCGTTTTGATGAGACAGTCAAATCGTTTGACTTTATCAAAAACGAGGATGAACCATGTGTATACAAGAAGGTTAGCAAGAGTGCTATTACTTTCTTGGTATTATATGTAGATGACATACTACTTATTGGAAATGATGTTCCAATGATGCAGTCAATAAAAGTTTGGTTATCTCAGCAGTTCTCCATGAAGGATTTAGGAGAAGCTTCCTACGTCCTAGGCATTAAGATCTATAGAGATAGATCTAAGAGGATAATAGGATTATCCCAATCGAATTATATCGATAAAGTGCTAAAGCGGTTTAGCATGGAAAATAGCAAGAAAGGGTTCTTGCCATATAATCATGGAATTCAACTCTCTAAAGCAATGGCACCGAAAATGCCAGAAGAGAGAGATCGCATAAAGAATATCCCATATGCATCCGCTATTGGGTCTATTATGTATGCAATGCTGTGTACCAGGCCAGATGTGGCCTATGCTCTTGGAGTGACGAGCAGATATCAATCTGATCCCGGTGAAGGTCACTGGACTGCCGTTAAGAGTATCCTTAAGTACTTGAGAAGAACTAAGGATATCTTCTTAGTATATGGCGGCGAATCAGAGTTGAAAGTTGAGGCCTATACGGACTCAAGCTTCCAATCAGATAAGGATGACAGCAAATCGGTTTCAGGGTTTGTCTTTACCCTGAATGGCGGTGCGGTTAGTTGGAAAAGTTCCAAGCAACCGACCGTAGCAGACTCAACTACAGAGGCCGAATATATTGCTGCTTCAGAAGCAGCAAAAGAGGCTGTTTGGATGAGAAAGTTCATTACTGAACTTGGAGTGGTTCCAGGGATACAGGATCCTATGCCGGGATAGAGATATAAACTTTGCATGATATTCCCAAACCGACATATCCCCCTGTCTCAACTGCTCGAACTCCTCTTCTTTCTGCCTCCTCACAGACTCCGGTATATACTGGCGGTTGAACAGAATTAGGAAGTCGACCCAACTACCAAACTGACCGAACTGCCCTTTCACACTCCTCCACCATCTCTCGGCAGCTCCAGTAAATGTGTAGGTGGCTACTGCAACTCGGAACTCATCCGGGCACATCAACATCTCAAAGCTCTTCTCCATATCCAGAAACCAATCATCGGCCTTATCCGTGTCGGCCCCACCCTCAAACTTCGGTGGTTTCATCTTCTGGAATCGGAACAAGTGGTCGAAGTATTCTCTTCTCTGCTGATCCTCTGCAAGAACTGTCGCAACCTCAACTACAACCGGTCTTGATTTGGCTCTTCAACCTGGGGAGGTACGGCGGGCGGAGCACCACGCCCCTCCAAAGCAGCTGCAACAGCCTCCCGGATCAGGCGAACCAAATCTGCGCTGGCCGGTGGCGGACCCGGCACCTCCGGATCGGTGCCACGAGTCTGCCGTCTATGTGGTGGCATCCTGCAACCACAACGACTTGAGATTAACGATTTACACTAATCACCCTAACACTCGTTAACACACCTCATTTATTAACAAGTTTTAGTTTCTAGGAAGCATTAAGCTACACAAGCTCTGATACCAAGAACTGTCGCGACCCGCGCCCCCGGGGCGTGAAAGAGTAAATGCCCTAAAAGCCAATAATATTGGATATTTTGGCTAACATATTTTGTAATAAATCCTTTTTGATTTACTTGATTATGGTTGTTTATTTATCGCATCGTCATGTTTAATATGTTGTATGAATGTATGTGATAAACCCCATGGACTAAGGCGACAGAATTAGGATCATGATAGTTGATCATGATAATGAGACCTAATGTCTTTTAAGTCCAGAATGTTCTTAGTCATAGGTGCATTGAGTAGGGGCTCATGTCACCGGAAAGACTAATACACAGCTTGCTTGCTCATACGATGAGAGTAGTGATCTCATTACTACGCGTGTAGTTGACACTGAAGCAAGTGTGTAGGTGCTCATTGGATGAATGAGTTCACTGAACTGACTTACTCGAAGAATACCAATGGAATATGTCAATGGTAATTCTTCAGTGTGATAGTTATGCCTTGATCCTCAGACTTGAGATTATCATAGTATCTTGTGTGTATATGATTTATGCTTTAGTGTGTTTCCAAGTATAGCTCAGCTGTACAAGGGAACCATCTGGGTATAAATAATAGCACATGAAGATAGATGATAACCAATAGAGAATCTGTCACCTCCTATGAAGGAGGAGAACATCCTATATGTCTTTGAATAGAACTAGCTCAGAAAATCCTTGGCCGAGGTACGACGTGAATTAAGAAATGTTCTTAATGTCACAGACGAGCAAATCTATTAAGACAGATACATATGATTGAGCTGTGTTAGAGTTTGACAGATATCCATACTCTAAGCTCATTCGGGATGTTAGAAAGGAACAGAAGGATTATAGGGCATGGGAACTATTCACGCGAAAGTTTCAAGTGATGAATATTGATATTCATACCACACGGGTGGTCGTGGCACGTTGCTAGACGTTAACCACGATCTGTGAATAAATATAATTAATTGGTTGAATTAATTATTTGTTAATTAGTTGAATTAACTATTTATTCACTGCCGGCGTGGTACTGAACCTAATGGGTCACACGCAAATGAGACACGATCGCGAAAAACCGAATTTTGTACATGAGGGGCTGTTTTTGCCAAAGTCCAAAGTGTTGGACCTAAGGTTTTGCAAAATGCTTGAGGGCTGTTTTTGCAAAACAGCAAAAGAAGGGATTTATTGTGTAATACATATACCTATATATATGTATGTACAGTATGTCTTCTTCGGCAGAAAACTTGAAGAAAAAAACGCGGCGCCGACGCGACGAGGAGAACCCTAAGCCGCTAGCACGGCCACCCTTCTCCACGTTCGGTCGTTAGCCGCCACCTCCTCCTCCTCCTCCGTCGTGTGACGACGGCGAGCTTGAGAGCCAACTACCGCGCCCGGTGAAGCTACGGGTGACTGCTCCATTTTCGTTGAAGCTCCGGTCGACTGCACAGCGCCTGCTCCGACGAACCTTCGCGCTCCTCGCCTCAGCAAGCCACGAGGACGACTCGGCAAATTTGCAGCGTCTCGCCGTCGGTGTAATTGTTGCACCGACAAGAGTTCTTCGGCGAAGCGCAGGTAGCGGCGGCTTGAGAAGGCGACGGCGACGGAAACAGACTGCTGAGTAGAACAACGCCGGCGAGTGTCGTGGCGAGCTTCGGACGGCAATCGGGAGCGTCGATTGCAGCAGGCGAGAGGAAGAAGATGATGACACTGTTCATCACGGGCTTGAGTTCTTAACGGGCTGAATTCGGATCAAGGCCCAATTCCGGTTTTAATTCGATTAAAACCGGATTTCGGTTTCGCGAGCGTCTCAGCGTGGACTAGCATTAGAGGCCGAGTACTTTCGCGGCTCTATTCATCGGAATCTGAGAACCATTACGTGGCGTGTTCGACCCGCCAAGGTAATTCGATAAAACTCGTACCGCGATTAGATGCATGATAGGATCGCGTTAAAATTAATTAGATTAATTTAATTATCATGCGTGGTTACATGTGATGTAATTGTTTCGATTATTATAGCATACCAATGTGATCCTGTATTCGGGTACACGGGGCTTTTGTATTAAAAATTTTTAAATTTCCGCTGCGCATCTGATGTCGTATTGACCCCGTGATCCAGGTGGATCTTGGGTCAAAACACAAGTGCGCAACCTAGTGTGGCATGGGCACGGCATGGGCGCGCATGGGCGCGGCATGGGAGCGCATGGACACGACATAGGCGGCAGAGGCGCGGCAAAGGTGCGGCCAAGGTTCTGCCAAGGCGCGTCATGGGCGCGGCATAGGCGCGGCATGGATGCAGCAAGGGCGCGGCATGGATGCGGCAAGGGCGCGGCATGGACGCGGCATGGGCGCGGCACTGGCGCACCACAGGCACGGCCTAGGCGCGGGCGCGCGGAAGGCCAAGGGCGCGGGCGCGCGGAAGGCCAAGGGCGCGGGGCATGCGCGGAAGGCCAGCGGGCACGCGGGGCGCGCGGAAGGCCCAGGCGCGGCAGCTGCGCGGAAGGCCAGCGGGCGCGCGGGGCATGCGCGGAAGACCAGCGGGCGCGCGCGCGGAAGGCCAGCGGGCGGGCGTGCGCGGCAGAACAGCAGGGGCATGCGGAAGGCTAAGGGGTGGCTCTAGGCATCCCCACTAAGTAGTTATTGTATTTGCTTTTAATGTTTTAATTGCTGTAATAGAAGTTAGGCTTTGATGTTTTCTATTAATACAAGCAAAGAAAAACAAAGTGGTAATTCGGCCACACCAAATCTTCTCTCCCTCTCATTCGGCCATTTCCTCCTAGCCCCTCTAGATCTAATTACACCGAGTTCCTTAGACATCCCTTGGGGATTCGGATCAAGTTGGTATCAGAGCTAGACGTGAGGAGTGCTTAGGAGCGTTATCCGAAGACATGGTAGCTCAAACGAGGAACAAGAGTCAAGGCAAAGAAGTGGAGGATTCATCATCGGAGCACAGTCATCCTATCATGGAGGAACATGGAGATGCACGCATCACTCGGATTGAGGAGCGTTTGGCGCGGTTCGAGGATGAGTTCAAGACCATGGCAACCAAGACGGACGAGACTCTCACGAAGTTGGCGAACTCGACAAATGAGCAGATCTCAAGTTTGGTGCACCTCATGAAGGAGATGGCCATGAGCCAAGCAAGGGCGGCTACAAACCCAAGCAGCCTTCCCACATGCCGGATGATGTTGAAACCCCAAGGCGCCTCGGCAAGGAGCCCATGCAAGAGGAGGCCGAGATGCAAACCATTTGGAGCATGCAAGGCGCGGTCCAAGGCATGGCCCCATTCAAGGTAGATGCAAAGGTAGAGCTTCCCGTATACAATGGGGAAGTGAATGGAGAGAAGATAGATGGCTGGATCGATCAACTAGAGAGTTACTTTGCTCTCTACAACTATGGAGACTCGCAACGTCTTGCGTTCGCAAGGCTCAAGTTGGCGTCCCATGCACTTATTTGGTGGAATGCACATCTACGGGAGTATGGTTCCATGGGAATCACGTGGGCGGCATTCAAGAAACAACTCAAGGAACAATTCTATCCCGTGGGATACGAGGAAGCGAGGTGGAAGGCATGGCAATTCTGCAGCAAGGAGAAGCCCAAAGTGTGCAAGAGTACACAACCGAATTTCGGAGGCAAGCCTTGGTGATGGGAGTGCGGCTACAAGACCCGGAGGTTCTTCGAAAATACTTGGCGGGATTGCGTGAAGAATTGTTTGAAGAAGTTGATTTGAATCCGGTTAAGGATATCAATGATGCATGCAAGAGAGCCATGGTCTATGAGAAGATTAGGATGCGTGGAATGCCCAAACCGAACGCCAAGGGTGGCTCGGGTGCAATGAAGGGGGCGGCTCAAGCAACTACTCAAGAGAAGACAAAGGCCAAGACTTGTACGCATTGCAACAAGAAGGGGCACACTCAAGCCGAGTGTTGGACTCTCCATCCAGAGATGGCGCCAAAGAGAGACAAGGGAGCCGTGGGCAAGGGCAAGACTCTAGTCACTACGGTAGAAGAAGAGGAGCCGATCACCCTCAAGATGGAGGAGGCGGACCCAACCCTTGCACTCATGATCCGAGCCAAGGAGGAGGTGATTCCAGAGGCTAAGGACCCCATAATGATAAGGAGCGAGAAGAGCTCTTTACAATGAACATTCAGGTAAAATCTGACATAGTGCAATGCATTGTAGATCCTGGATGTCAAAGAAATCTGGTTTCGGAGGCATTAGTTAACCAATTGCATTTGGAGACTATCCCTTACGAGACACCTCAAGTGTTGGAGTGGCTAAACAATACAAGCGGGAAGATGGAAATCACACGATGTTGCAAGATCAAGTTCGCGGTGTCGGCGCGGTTCATTGATGAAGTGATATGCGAAGTGATTCCATTAGACGTGTGCCATATCATCCTCGGAAATCCATACCTATGGGATCGAGATGCGACCTATCTTCGGCGGGCTCAACAATACATTCTCGTTAAGAAGGCAAGACGTTCACCATGGAGCGGACAAGGGGAAAGCAACCAATGGCATGAAGGAGGTGCCCAAAAATATTGCACTTTTTGTCAAAGACACAACTCTTGCAAGAAGGGATATGAGTGGCAACCTCAAGAAGAATGCTAAAGCTCATTGCGGAGCAATGAATCCTATAGAGGGGAGGCTTGATCCAGGTGGATCTTGGGTCAAAACACAAGTGCGCAACCTAGTGTGGCATGGGCACGGCATGGGCGCGCATGGGCGCGGCATGGGAGCGCATGGACACGACATAGGCGGCAGAGGCGCGGCAAAGGTGCGGCCAAGGTTCTGCCAAGGCGCGTCATGGGCGCGGCATAGGCGCGGCATGGATGCAGCAAGGGCGCGGCATGGATGCGGCAAGGGCGCGGCATGGACGCGGCATGGGCGCGGCACTGGCGCACCACAGGCACGGCCTAGGCGCGGGCGCGCGGAAGGCCAAGGGCGCGGGCGCGCGGAAGGCCAAGGGCGCGGGCGCGGGGCATGCGCGGAAGGCCAGCGGGCACGCGGGGCGCGCGGAAGGCCCAGGCGCGGCAGCTGCGCGGAAGGCCAGCGGGCGCGCGGGGCATGCGCGGAAGACCAGCGGGCGCGCGCGCGGAAGGCCAGCGGGCGGGCGTGCGCGGCAGAACAGCAGGGGCATGCGGAAGGCTAAGGGGTGGCTCTAGGCATCCCCACTAAGTAGTTATTGTATTTGCTTTTAATGTTTTAATTGCTGTAATAGAAGTTAGGCTTTGATGTTTTCTATTAATACAAGCAAAGAAAAACAAAGTGGTAATTCGGCCACACCAAATCTTACTCTCCCTCTCATTCGGCCATTTCCTCCTAGCCCCTCTAGATCTAATTACACCGAGTTCCTTAGACATCCCTTGGGGATTCGGATCACCCGATAACCCAACAGGGCGCGGCCGCGACGGGGAGGGGAGACATCATCGGGACGATCCGCCGGGAGCCCAAAATACGCAGCGGAAACCAAAGGAGCTCCGGCGGGTCGAAGCATAGAATTTATAGCTTTTAAAACGAGTTTGGGAATGCTTAAGAATCATTTTAAAACACATAAAGAAGCTTGAGCCGAGTCTTGGACTTTCGAGCCCGGGTGCCGTTCACGGAGGAGGTGAACTTCATCGCGAGGTCCGACAAAGCTTGCTAAAGATCCTAATGTATCAATCTCCTCCATTGATACGAGAAAATCCATAGCAACCTAGGGTCCGAAATGTCAAAACATTTTTACGGAAAACTTGCGACACAAATTTATAAATTCCGGCTCAACCTGTATTTTTACAAATATTTGGGAAGTGCCACATACCTTAGATATGTCCACTAAACCCAAATAAACACCAAAAATTTAAATCAAAACTTATTTAAATCGATTTTGAATTTCACATTCCAGAGGCTATTATCGGTCGACCGGTCCACATTATCGGTCGACCGAAAGTTCTTACGAGCCGGCGATATGGCAAATTTAAATTATCGGTCGACCGCAGAACATATCGGTCGACCGAAAATATCAGAAACTGCAGAAACAGATTTGCATTGGCTCACTTCTCGCGGTCTCGAATTTCGTATTCTCACTGGACTGCGAGAGACTACCGTGCGCCCTCGTATATCAACTATAGATAGATGCGCACGTGCTCCCGCTCGCCCAAAATACCTACGAGACTACGAGTAGTGGCCTAAATTCAATTTAACCGAAAATACGGAAAAACTAAGAACTCAAAGGGTCATTTTCACCAAAACCATTCAAACATCAAATTTCTTGATTGAAAGTGTTGTTCACATCGCAGATACACATGCTAGTAGCAAAAGAAACATGTATGGAAATCAAATAAACTTTGAAATGAAATCCGCACTTTCATATAAAACCATTGTTTATACAAATATAACTTTTAAAGCCTAAACTCGAACATTCCTCGAGTTTATCCTTTAAAAGCATCCCAAAATACAAACACATAACTAGTGTAGGTTAATGCTTCCATTTACATTATGCTATAAACTATACACATGTGGAGCTAACATATACACTAGGTGAGGCTACACCTTAGCCCATCCCAAAAAGTATACCTTCTATATATACCCAAAGTCCTCACTAGCTATCCGCCTACGCGAGCTCTTTTCCCTTCGCGCACGGATCTGAAAAGAAGGCAACAAGAGCAGTGAGTCAAAAGACTCAGCGAGCGGCACATTGGCGTCCACCTCAAGAGCGCCAATGCGACACCACAAACACAACAACAAAACAATTCACATACATAGATACAAATCATCAAATCACATACGCATCCAAGGTTCTTGCAATCGTGGCAAGGTACCACCCAACTAACCAATTATGCATAGCTTTATTAGTTAAGTCAGCGTGTATCACTAACCCCAAATCAAGGTCAGTCCTCTCATATTTTCGTTCTGGTAGAGCGGACCCACACTAGCAACTGTCTCCCGGGATCGAGGAACCTATACCCATAATGTGAGCTCTCTCCGCCACGCTACCAAGGTCCTGGTACGCGCCGCGGGCATTCCACGCGACTACAGAACCCCACGGTGATGGCAACCCCACAGCGCAAAATGGGGGCTACTCGGACTCTTTACGCATTATGCAACCGAGCCTCGCATTCGCAGCCGCCGCCCGGGCGAATGAGCGACTCCAAATCACGTTCACCGACCTCCCTAGAGGCATCATTCATTAATTGTGCTTATGTTCTAAGGTGCTGTTTGGTTGGGTGCAGTTGAAAATCGGAGTTACAAATGCAGCAGTTAGAAGTGCTGGGAGTTGTATTTTCTGTAGTTGGTAATGCAGTAGGTCTGTTTGGTTTGATGCAGTTCGAACTGCTGCAGTTTAAAAAAATCTGTTTGGTTTGATGCAGTTGAGCAGTGCAGTTTCAAATGCTGTGTTTGGTTTGATGCAGTTGAGCGGATATGGTAACTCGCGTATAGTTACCACAATTTTTTTATTTATTTTATTTTGTTTTTAATTATTTTGTGATTTATGAATTTTTATAAAATTGTAATTGTAATGTAAAATTGGGAAATGATATTTGTAATAAAAAAAAAATAATTTCTAGATAAGTGTTATTGTTATTTTTATTTTTTGTGGGTATAAAACTATTAAATACTCTAGTTAAATGTTACGTCGAAAACTATTTTTCTGGGTTTAGTTGATTTTATGCTACGTCGAGATCTATATAAATGTGTTATATATATTTATATTTAATACATTTTAAATATTTCGAATTTCCTATTTACGTCTTATTATTATTATTTTATGTAATTTTGAAAACTGTTATAGCATGACACATATGAAAATATTAACGATGAATAAAAAAATTTTGAACATATGTGAAATAGACAAACATTAATAAAAATATAACAACTTTATTAGCAAAAACTATTTTTGACATCGTTATTTACAGTTGAACTGATGACGTACATATATTATAAATATACATGATTCATACAAATGTACGTACAAATGAAAGTTAAATGGAAAAAAAAAATACACTTGAGCTTTTGCTTTTCTGCTATCATCCAAATCTGTGCTGCCCCACCCAGTACACCGCATGCGACCAGTACCTTGATATGTTGCCAACTACGCTCTCAGTTGTCCAAAAATAACATGAGTCATCAACGCAATTGTCATCGAAAGTACTTATGTATCATTTACATGTGGTTTACTTATAGGTACCTAATGGTATTGCGCCAAGTATTTAGACAGCACCGAAGCGTAGTCTATTTATTAAACAGCACCGATCCCATTTTCAGAATCTGGTTTCGGAGGCATTAGTTAACCAATTGCATTTGGAGACTATCCCTTACGAGACACCTCAAGTGTTGGAGTGGCTAAACAATACAAGCGGGAAGATGGAAATCACACGATGTTGCAAGATCAAGTTCGCGGTGTCGGCGCGGTTCATTGATGAAGTGATATGCGAAGTGATTCCATTAGACGTGTGCCATATCATCCTCGGAAATCCATACCTATGGGATCGAGATGCGACCTATCTTCGGCGGGCTCAACAATACATTCTCGTTAAGGAAGGCAAGACGTTCACCATGGAGCGGACAAGGGAAAGGCAACCAATGGCATGAAGAGGTGCCCAAAAATATTGCACTTTTTGTCAAAGACACGACTCTTGCAAGAAGGGATATGAGTGGCAACCTCAAGAAGAATGCTAAAGCTCATTGCGGAGCAATGAATCCTATAGAGGGGAGGCTTGATCCAGGTGGATCTTGGGTCAAAACACAAGTGCGCAACCTAGTGTGGCATGGGCACGGCATGGGCGCGCATGGGCGCGGCATGGGAGCGCATGGACACGACATAGGCGGCAGAGGCGCGGCAAAGGTGCGGCCAAGGTTCTGCCAAGGCGCGTCATGGGCGCGGCATAGGCGCGGCATGGATGCAGCAAGGGCGCGGCATGGATGCGGCAAGGGCGCGGCATGGACGCGGCATGGGCGCGGCACTGGCGCACCACAGGCACGGCCTAGGCGCGGGCGCGCGGAAGGCCAAGGGCGCGGGCGCGCGGAAGGCCAAGGGCGCGGGCGCGGGGCATGCGCGGAAGGCCAGCGGGCACGCGGGGCGCGCGGAAGGCCCAGGCGCGGCAGCTGCGCGGAAGGCCAGCGGGCGCGCGGGGCATGCGCGGAAGCCAGCGGGCGCGCGCGCGGAAGGCCAGCGGGCGGGGTGCGCGGCAGAACAGCAGGGGCATGCGGAAGGCTAAGGGGTGGCTCTAGGCATCCCCACTAAGTAGTTATTGTATTTGCTTTTAATGTTTTAATTGCTGTAATAGAAGTTAGGCTTTGATGTTTTCTATTAATACAAGCAAAGAAAAACAAAGTGGTAATTCGGCCACACCAAATCTTACTCTCCCTCTCATTCGGCCATTTCCTCCTAGCCCCTCTAGATCTAATTACACCGAGTTCCTTAGACATCCCTTGGGGATTCGGATCAAGTTGGTATCAGAGCTAGACGTGAGGAGTGCTTAGGAGCGTTATCCGAAGACATGGTAGCTCAAACGAGGAACAAGAGTCAAGGCAAAGAAGTGGAGGATTCATCATCGGAGCACAGTCATCCTATCATGGAGGAACATGGAGATGCACGCATCACTCGGATTGAGGAGCGTTTGGCGCGGTTCGAGGATGAGTTCAAGACCATGGCAACCAAGACGGACGAGACTCTCACGAAGTTGGCGAACTCGACAAATGAGCAGATCTCAAGTTTGGTGCACCTCATGAAGGAGATGGCCATGAGCCAAGCAAGGGCGGCTACAAACCCAAGCGAGGGGAGCCTTCCCACATGCCGGATGATGTTGAAACCCCAAGGCGCCTCGGCAAGGAGCCCATGCAAGAGGAGGCCGAGATGCAAACCATTTGGAGCATGCAAGGCGCGGTCCAAGGCATGGCCCCATTCAAGGTAGATGCAAAGTGGAGCTTCCCGTATACAATGGGGAAGTGAATGGAGAGAAGATAGATGGCTGGATCGATCAACTAGAGAGTTACTTTGCTCTCTACAACTATGGAGACTCGCAACGTCTTGCGTTCGCAAGGCTCAAGTTGGCGTCCCATGCACTTATTTGGTGGAATGCACATCTACGGGAGTATGGTTCCATGGGAATCACGTGGGCGGCATTCAAGAAACAACTCAAGGAACAATTCTATCCCGTGGGATACGAGGAAGCGAGGTGGAAGGCATGGCAATTTCTGCAGCAAGGAGAAGCCCAAAGTGTGCAAGAGTACACAACCGAATTTCGGAGGCAAGCCTTGGTGATGGGAGTGCGGCTACAAGACCCGGAGGTTCTTCGAAAATACTTGGCGGGATTGCGTGAAGAATTGTTTGAAGAAGTTGATTTGAATCCGGTTAAGGATATCAATGATGCATGCAAGAGAGCCATGGTCTATGAGAAGATTAGGATGCGTGGAATGCCCAAACCGAACGCCAAGGGTGGCTCGGGTGCAATGAAGGGGGCGGCTCAAGCAACTACTCAAGAGAAGACAAAGGCCAAGACTTGTACGCATTGCAACAAGAAGGGGCACACTCAAGCCGAGTGTTGGACTCTCCATCCAGAGATGGCGCCAAAGAGAGACAAGGGAGCCGTGGGCAAGGGCAAGACTCTAGTCACTACGGTAGAAGAAGAGGAGCCGATCACCCTCAAGATGGAGGAGGCGGACCCAACCCTTGCACTCATGATCCGAGCCAAGGAGGAGGTGATTCTCACTGGACAATGAGGAAAAGAGGCAAAGGACCCATAATGATAAGGAGCGAGAAGACTCTTTACAATGAACATTCAGGTAAAATCTGACATAGTGCAATGCATTGTAGATCCTGGATGTCAAAGAAATCTGGTTTCGGAGGCATTAGTTAACCAATTGCATTTGGAGACTATCCCATACGAGACACCTCAAGTGTTGGAGTGCTAAACAATACAAGCGGGAAGATGGAAATCACACGATGTTGCAAGATCAAGTTCGCGTGTCGGCGCGGTTCATTGATGAAGTGATATGCGAAGTGATTCCATTAGACGTGTGCCATATCATCCTCGGAAATCCATACCTATGGGATCGAGATGCGACCTATCTTCGGCGGGCTCAACAATACATTCTCGTTAAGGAAGGCAAGACGTTCACCATGGAGCGGACAAGGGAAAAGGCAACCAATGGCATGAAAGAGGTGCCCAAAAATATTGCACTTTTTGTCAAAGACACGACTCTTGCAAGAAGGGATATGAGTGGCAACCTCAAGAAGAATGCTAAAGCTCATTGCGGAGCAATGAATCCTATAGAGGGGAGGCTTGATCCAGGTGGATCTTGGGTCAAAACACAAGTGCGCAACCTAGTGTGGCATGGGCACGGCATGGGCGCGCATGGGCGCGGCATGGGAGCGCATGGACACGACATAGGCGGCAGAGGCGCGGCAAAGGTGCGGCCAAGGTTCTGCCAAGGCGCGTCATGGGCGCGGCATAGGCGCGGCATGGATGCAGCAAGGGCGCGGCATGGATGCGGCAAGGGCGCGGCATGGACGCGGCATGGGCGCGGCACTGGCGCACCACAGGCACGGCCTAGGCGCGGCGCGCGGAAGGCCAAGGGCGCGGGCGCGCGGAAGGCCAAGGGCGCGGGCGCGGGGCATGCGCGGAAGGCCAGCGGGCACGCGGGCGCGCGGAAGGCCCAGGCGCGGCAGCTGCGCGGAAGGCCAGCGGGCGCGCGGGGCATGCGCGGAAGACCAGCGGGCGCGCGCGCGGAAGGCCAGCGGGCGGGCGTGCGCGGCAGAACAGCGGGGCATGCGGAAGGCTAAGGGGTGGCTCTAGGCATCCCCACTAAGTAGTTATTGTATTTGCTTTTAATGTTTTAATTGCTGTAATAGAAGTTAGGCTTTGATGTTTTCTATTAATACAAGCAAAGAAAAACAAAGTGGTAATTCGGCCACACCAAATCTTACTCTCCCTCTCATTCGGCCATTTCCTCCTAGCCCCTCTAGATCTAATTACACCGAGTTCCTTAGACATCCCTTGGGGATTCGGATCACCCCGATAACCCAACAGGGCGCGGCCGCGACGGGGAGGGGAGACATCATCGGGACGATCCGCCAGGAGCCCAAAATACGCAGCGGAAACCAAAGGAGCTCCGGCGGGTCGAAGCATAGAATTTATAGCTTTTAAAACGAGTTTGGGAATGCTTAAGAATCATTTTAAAACACATAAAGATGTTTGAGCCGAGTCTTGGACTTTCGAGTCCAAGTGCCGTTCACGGAGGAGGTGAACTTCATCGCGAGGTCCGACAAAGCTTGCTAAAGATCCTAATGTATCAATCTCCTCCATTGATACAAGAAAATCCATAGCAACCTAGGGTCCGAAATGTCAAAACATTTTTACGGAAAACTTGCGACACAAATTTACAAATTCCGGCTCAACCTGATTTTTACAAATATTTGGGAAGTGCCACATACCGTAGATATGTCCACTAAACCCAAATAAACACCCAAAACTTAAATCAAAACTCATTTAAATCGATTTTGAATTTCACATTCCAGAGGCTATTATCGGTCGACCGGTCCACATTATCGGTCGACCGAAAGTTCTTACGAGCCGGCGATATGGCAAATTTAAATTATCGGTCGACCGCAGAACATATCGGTCGACCGAAAATATCAGAAACTGCAGAAACAGATTTGCATTGGCTCACTTCTCGCGGTCTCGAATTTCGTATTCTCACTGGACTGCGAGAGACTACCGTGCGCCCTCGTATATCAACTATAGATAGATGCGCACGTGCTCCCGCTCGCCCAAAATACCTACGAGACTACGAGTAGTGGCCTAAATTCAATTTAACCGAAAATACGGAAAAACTAAGAACTCAAAGGGTCATTTTCACCAAAACCATTCAAACATCAAATTTCTTGATTGAAAGTGTTGTTCACATCGCAGATACACATGCTAGTAGCAAAAGAAACATGTATGGAAATCAAATACACTTTGAAATGAAATCCGCACTTTCATAAAACCATTGTTTATACAAACATAAACTTTTAAAGCCTAAACTCGAACATTCCTCGAGTTTATCCTTTAAAAGCATCCCAAAATACAAACACATAACTAGTGTAGGTTAATGCTTCCATTTACATTATGCTATAAACTATACACATGTGGAGCTAACATATACACTAGGTGAGACTACACCTTAGCCCATCCCAAAAAGTATACCTTCTATGTATACCCAAAGTCCTCACTAGCTATCCGCCTACGCGAGCTCTTTTCCCTTCGCGCACGGATCTGAAAAGAAGGCAACAAGAGCAGTGAGTCAAAAAGACTCAGCGAGCGGCACATTGGCGTCCACCTCAAGAGCGCCAATGCGACACCACAACACAAACAACAAAACAGTTCACATACATAGATACAAATCATCAAATCACATACGCATCCAAAGTTCTTGCAATCGTGGCAAGGTACCACCCAACTAACCAATTATGCATAGCTTTATTAGTTAAGTCAGCGTGTTCCACTAACCCCAAATCAAGGTCAGTCCTCTCATATTTCTGTTCTGGTAGAAGGGACCCACACTAGCAACTGTCTCCCGGGATCGAGGGAACCTATACCCATTGTGAGCTCTCTCCGCCACGCTACCAAGGTCCTGGTACGCGCCGCCGGGCATTCCACGCGACTACAGAACCCCACGGTGATGGCAACCCCACAGCGCAAAATGGGGGCTACTCGGACTCTTTACGCATTATGCAACCGAGCCTCGCATTCGCAGCCGCCGCCCGGGCGAATGAGCGACTCCAAATCACGTTCACCGACCTCCCTAGAGGCATCATTCATTAATTGTGCTTATGTTCTAAGGTGCTGTTTGGTTGGGTGCAGTTGAAAATCGGAGTTACAAATGCAGCAGTTAGAAGTGCTGGGAGTTGTATTTTCTGTAGTTGGTAATGCAGTAGGTCTGTTTGGTTTGATGCAGTTCGAACTGCTGCAGTTTAAAAAAATCTGTTTGGTTTGATGCAGTTGAGCAGTGCAGTTTCAAATGCTGTGTTTGGTTTGATGCAGTTGAGCGGATATGGTAACTCGCGGTATAGTTACCACAATTTTTTTATTTATTTTACTTTTGTTTTTTATTATTTTGTGATTTATGAATTTTTATAAAATTGTAATTGTAATGTAAAATTGGGGAAATGATATTTGTAATAAAAAAAAATAATTTCTAGATAAGTGTTATTGTTATTTTTATTTCTTTGTGGGTATAAAACTATTAAATACTCTAGTTAAATGTTACGTCGAAAACTATTTTTCTGGGTTTAGTTGATTTTATGCTACGTCGAGATCTATATAAAATGTGTTATATATATTTATATTTAATACATTTTAAATATTTCGAATTTCCTATTTACGTCTTATTATTATTATTTTATGTAATTTTGAAAACTGTTATAGCATGACACATATGAAAATATTAACGATGAATAAAAAAATTTTGAACATATGTGAAATAGACAAACATTAATAAAAATATAACAACTTTATTAGCAAAAACTATTTTTGACATCGTTATTTACAGTTGAACTGATGACGTACATATATTATAAAATATACATGATTCATACAAATGTACGTACAAATGAAAGTTAAATGGAAAAAAAAAATACACTTGAGCTTTTGCTTTTCTGCTATCATCCAAATCTGTGCTGCCCCACCCAGTACACCGCATGCGACCAGTACCTTGATATGTTGCCAACTACGCTCTCAGTTGTCCAAAAATAACATGAGTCATCAACGCAATTGTCATCGAAAGTACTTATGTATCATTTACATGTGGTTTACTTATAGGTACCTAATGGTATTGCGCCAAGTATTTAGACAGCACCGAAGCGTAGTCTATTTATTAAACAGCACCGATCCCATTTTCAGATCTGGTTTCGGAGGCATTAGTTAACCAATTGCATTTGGAGACTATCCCATACGAGACACCTCAAGTGTTGGAGTGCTAAACAATACAAGCGGGAAGATGGAAATCACACGATGTTGCAAGATCAAGTTCGCGGTGTCGGCGCGGTTCATTGATGAAGTGATATGCGAAGTGATTCCATTAGACGTGTGCCATATCATCCTCGGAAATCCATACCTATGGGATCGAGATGCGACCTATCTTCGGCGGGCTCAACAATACATTCTCGTTAAGGAAGGCAAGACGTTCACCATGGAGCGGACAAGGGGAAAGGCAACCAATGGCATGAAAGAGGTGCCCAAAAATATTGCACTTTTTGTCAAAGACACGACTCTTGCAAGAAGGGATATGAGTGGCAACCTCAAGAAGAATGCTAAAGCTCATTGCGGAGCAATGAATCCTATAGAGGGGAGGCTTGATCCAGGTGGATCTTGGGTCAAAACACAAGTGCGCAACCTAGTGTGGCATGGGCACGGCATGGGCGCGCATGGGCGCGGCATGGGAGCGCATGGACACGACATAGGCGGCAGAGGCGCGGCAAAGGTGCGGCCAAGGTTCTGCCAAGGCGCGTCATGGGCGCGGCATAGGCGCGGCATGGATGCAGCAAGGGCGCGGCATGGATGCGGCAAGGGCGCGGCATGGGCGCGGCACTGGCGCACCACAGGCACGGCCTAGGCGCGGGCGCGCGGAAGGCCAAGGGCGCGGGCGCGCGGAAGGCCAAGGGCGCGGGCGCGGGGCATGCGCGGAAGGCCAGCGGGCACGCGGGGCGCGCGGAAGGCCCAGGCGCAGCTGCGCGGAAGGCCAGCGGGCGCGCGGGGCATGCGCGGAAGACCAGCGGGCGCGCGCGCGGAAGGCCAGCGGGCGGGCGTGCGCGGCAGAACAGCAGGGGCATGCGGAAGGCTAAGGGGTGGCTCTAGGCATCCCCACTAAGTAGTTATTGTATTTGCTTTTAATGTTTTAATTGCTGTAATAGAAGTTAGGCTTTGATGTTTTCTATTAATACAAGCAAAGAAAAACAAAGTGGTAATTCGGCCACACCAAATCTTACTCTCCCTCTCATTCGGCCATTTCCTCCTAGCCCCTCTAGATCTAATTACACCGAGTTCCTTAGACATCCCTTGGGGATTCGGATCACCCGATAACCCAACAGGGCGCGGCCGCGACGGGGAGGGGAGACATCATCGGGACGATCCGCCAGGAGCCCAAAATACGCAGCGGAAACCAAAGGAGCTCCGGCGGGTCGAAGCATAGAATTTATAGCTTTTAAAACGAGTTTGGGAATGCTTAAGAATCATTTTAAAACACATAAAGATGTTTGAGCCGAGTCTTGGACTTTCGAGCCCAAGTGCCGTTCACGGAGGAGGTGAACTTCACCGCGAGGTCCGACAAAGCTTGCTAAAGATCCTAATGTATCAATCTCCTCCATTGATACAAGAAAATCCATAGCAACCTAGGGTCCGAAATGTCAAAACATTTTTACGGAAAACTTGCGACACAAATTTACAAATTCCGGCTCAACCTGATTTTTACAAATATTTGGGAAGTGCCACATACCTTATATATGTCCACTAAACCCAAATAAACAACCAAAACTTAAATAAAAACTTATTTAAATCGATTTTGAATTTCATATTCCAGAGGCTATTATCGGTCGACCGGTCCACATTATCGGTCGACCGAAAGTTCTTACGAGCCGGCGATATGGCAAATTTAAATTATCGGTCGACCGCAGAACATATCGGTCGACCGAAAATATCAGAAACTGCAGAAACAGATTTGCATTGGCTCACTTCTCGCGGTCTCGAATTTCGTATTCTCACTGGACTGCGAGAGACCACCGTGCGCCCTCGTATATCAACTATAGATACATGCGCACGTGCTCCCGCTCGCCCAAAATACCTACGAGACTACGAGTAGTGGCCTAAATTCAATTTAACCGAAAATACGGAAAAACTAAGAACTCAAAGGGTCATTTTCACCAAAACCATTCAAACATCAAATTTCTTGATTGAAAGTGTTGTTCACATCGCAGATACACATGCTAGTAGCAAAAGAAACATGTATGGAAATCAAATACACTTTGAAATGAAATCCGCACTTTCATATAAAACCATTGTTTATACAAATATAACTTTTAAAGCCTAAACTCGAACATTCCTCGAGTTTATCCTTTAAAAGCATCCCAAAATACAAACACATAACTAGTGTAGGTTAATGCTTCCATTTACATTATGCTATAAACTATACACATGTGGGGCTAACATATACACTAGGTGAGGCTACACCTTAGCCCATCCCAAAAAGTATACCTTCTATATATACCCAAAGTCCTCACTAGCTATCCGCCTACGCGAGCTCTTTTCCCTTCGCGCACGGATCTGAAAAGAAGGCAACAAGAGCAGTGAGTCAAAAAGACTCAGCGAGCGGCACATTGGCGTCCACCTCAAGAGCGCCAATGCGACACCACAACACAAACAACAAAACAGTTCACATACATAGATACAAATCATCAAATCACATACACATCCAAAGTTCTTGCAATCGTGGCAAGGTACCACCCAACTAACCAATTATGCATAGCTTTATTAGTTAAGTCAGCGTGTTCCACTAACCCCAAATCAAGGTCAGTCCTCTCATATTTCCGTTCTGGTAGAAGGGACCCACACTAGCAACTGTCTCCCGGGATCGAGGGAACCTATACCCATAATGTGAGCTCTCTCCGCCACGCTACCAAGGTCCTGGTACGCGCCGCCGGGCATTCCACGCGACTACAGAACCCCCACGGTGATGGCAAACCCCCACAGCGCAAAATGGGGGCTACTTCCGACTCTTTACGCATTATGCAACCGAGCCTCGCATTCGCAGCCGCCGCCCGGGCGAATGAGCGACTCCAAATCACGTTCACCGACCTCCCTAGAGCATCATTCATTAATTGTGCTTATGTTCTAAGGTGCTGTTTGTTGGTGCAGTTGAAAATCGGAGTTACAAATGCAGCAGTTAGAAGTGCTGGAGTTGTATTTTCTGTAGTTGGTAATGCAGTAGGTCTGTTTGGTTTGATGCAGTTCGAACTGCTGCAGTTTAAAAAAATCTGTTTGGTTTGATGCAGTTGAGCAGTGCAGTTTCAAATGCTGTGTTTGGTTTGATGCAGTTGAGCGGATATGGTAACTCGCGTATAGTTACCACAATTTTTTTATTTATTTTACTTTTGTTTTAATTATTTTGTGATTTATGAATTTTTATAAAATTGTTAATTGTAATGTAAAATTGGGGAAATGATATTTGTAATAAAAAAAAAATAATTTCTAGATAAGTGTTATTGTTATTTTTATTTCTTTGTGGGTATAAAACTATTAAATACTCTAGTTAAATGTTACGTCGAAAACTATTTTTCTGGGTTTAGTTGATTTTATGCTACGTCGAGATCTATATAAAAATGTGTTATATATATTTATATTTAATACATTTTAAATATTTCGAATTTCCTATTTACGTCTTATTATTATTATTTATGTAATTTTGAAAACTGTTATAGCATGACACATATGAAAATATAACGATGAATAAAAAAATTTTGAACATATGTGAAATAGACAAACATTAATAAAAATATAACAACTTTATTAGCAAAAACTATTTTTGACATCGTTATTTACAGTTGAACTGATGACGTACAATATATTATAAAATATACATGATTCATACAAATGTACGTACAATGAAAGTTAAATGGAAAAAAAAAATACACTTGAGCTTTTGCTTTTCTGCTATCATCCAAATCTGTGCTCCCCACCCAGTACACCGCATGCGACCAGTACCTTGATATGTTGCCAACTACGCTCTCAGTTGTCCAAAAATAACATGAGTCATCAACGCAATTGTCATCGAAATACTTATGTATCATTTACATGTGTTTACTTATAGTACCTAATGGTATTGCGCCAAGTATTTAGACAGCACCGAAGCGTAGTCTATTTATTAAACAGCACCGATCCATTTTCAGAATCTGGTTTCGGAGGCATTAGTTAACCAATTGCATTTGGAGACTATCCCTTACGAGACACCTCAAGTGTTGGAGTGGCTAAACAATACAAGCGGGAAGATGGAAATCACACGATGTTGCAAGATCAAGTTCGCGGTGTCGGCGCGGTTCATTGATGAAGTGATATGCGAAGTGATTCCATTAGACGTGTGCCATATCATCCTCGGAAATCCATACCTATGGGATCGAGATGCGACCTATCTTCGGCGGGCTCAACAATACATTCTCGTTAAAGAAGGCAAGACGTTCACCATGAGAGGACAAGGGGAAAGCAACCAATGGCATGAAGGAGGTGCCCAAAAATATTGCACTTTTTGTCAAAGACACAACTCTTGCAAGGAGGGATATGAGTGGCAACCTCAAGAAGAATGCTAAAGCTCATTGCGGAGCAATGAATCCTATAGAGGGGAGGCTTGATCCAGGTGGATCTTGGGTCAAAACACAAGTGCGCAACCTAGTGTGGCATGGGCACGGCATGGGCGCGCATGGGCGCGGCATGGGAGCGCATGGACACGACATAGGCGGCAGAGGCGCGGCAAAGGTGCGGCCAAGGTTCTGCCAAGGCGCGTCATGGGCGCGGCATAGGCGCGGCATGGATGCAGCAAGGGCGCGGCATGGATGCGGCAAGGGCGCGGCATGGACGCGGCATGGGCGCGGCACTGGCGCACCACAGGCACGGCCTAGGCGCGGGCGCGCGGAAGGCCAAGGGCGCGGCGCGCGGAAGGCCAAGGGCGGGCGCGGGCATGCGCGGAAGGCCAGCGGGCACGCGGGGCGCGCGGAAGGCCCAGGCGCGGCAGCTGCGCGGAAGGCCAGCGGGCGCGCGGGGCATGCGCGGAAGACCAGCGGGCGCGCGCGCGGAAGGCCAGCGGGCGGCGTGCGCGGCAGAACAGCAGGGGCATGCGGAAGGCTAAGGGGTGGCTCTAGGCATCCCCACTAAGTAGTTATTGTATTTGCTTTTAATGTTTTAATTGCTGTAATAGAAGTTAGGCTTTGATGTTTTCTATTAATACAAGCAAAGAAAAACAAAGTGGTAATTCGGCCACACCAAATCTCTCTCTCTCTCATTCGGCCATTTCCTCCTAGCCCCTCTAGATCTAATTACACCGAGTTCCTTAGACATCCCTTGGGGATTCGGATCAAGTTGGTATCAGAGCTAGACGTGAGGAGTGCTTAGGAGCGTTATCCGAAGACATGGTAGCTCAAACGAGGAACAAGAGTCAAGGCAAAGAAGTGGAGGATTCATCATCGGAGCACAGTCATCCTATCATGGAGGAACATGGAGATGCACGCATCACTCGAATTGAGGAGCGTTTGGCGCGGTTCGAGGATGAGTTCAAGACCATGGCAACCAAGACGGACGAGACTCTCACGAAGTTGGCAAACTCGACAATGAGCAGATCTCAAGTTTGGTGCACCTCATGAAGGAGATGGCCATGAGCCAAGCAAGGGCGGCTACAACCCAACCAGCCTTCCCACATGCCGGATGATGTTGAAACCCCAAGGCGCCTCGGCAAGGAGCCCATGCAAGAGGAGGCCGAGATGCAAACCATTTGGAGCATGCAAGGCGCGGTCCAAGGCATGGCCCCATTCAAGGTAGATGCAAAGTGGAGCTTCCCGTATACAATGGGGAAGTGAATGGAGAGAAGATAGATGGCTGGATCGATCAACTAGAGAGTTACTTTGCTCTCTACAACTATGGAGACTCGCAACGTCTTGCGTTCGCAAGGCTCAAGTTGGCGTCCCATGCACTTATTTGGTGGAATGCACATCTACGGGAGTATGGTTCCATGGGAATCACGTGGGCGGCATTCAAGAAACAACTCAAGGAACAATTCTATCCCGTGGGATACGAGGAAGCGAGGTGGAAGGCATGGCAATTTCTGCAGCAAGGAGAAGCCCAAAGTGTGCAAGAGTACACAACCGAATTTCGGAGGCAAGCCTTGGTGATGGGAGTGCGGCTACAAGACCCGGAGGTTCTTCGAAAATACTTGGCGGGATTGCGTGAAGAATTGTTTGAAGAAGTTGATTTGAATCCGGTTAAGGATATCAATGATGCATGCAAGAGAGCCATGGTCTATGAGAAGATTAGGATGCGTGGAATGCCCAAACCGAACGCCAAGGGTGGCTCGGGTGCAATGAAGGGGGCGGCTCAAGCAACTACTCAAGAGAAGACAAAGGCCAAGACTTGTACGCATTGCAACAAGAAGGGGCACACTCAAGCCGAGTGTTGGACTCTCCATCCAGAGATGGCGCCAAAGAGAGACAAGGGAGCCGTGGGCAAGGGCAAGACTCTAGTCACTACGGTAGAAGAAGAGGAGCCGATCACCCTCAAGATGGAGGAGGCGGACCCAACCCTTGCACTCATGATCCGAGCCAAGGAGGAGGTGATTCCAGAGGCAAAGGACCCCCATAATGATAAGGAGCGAGAAGAGCTCTTTACAATGAACATTCAGGTAAAATCTGACATAGTGCAATGCATTGTAGATCCTGGATGTCAAAGAAATCTGGTTTCGGAGGCATTAGTTAACCAATTGCATTTGGAGACTATCCCTTACGAGACACCTCAAGTGTTGGAGTGGCTAAACAATACAAGCGGGAAGATGGAAATCACACGATGTTGCAAGATCAAGTTCGCGGTGTCGGCGCGGTTCATTGATGAAGTGATATGCGAAGTGATTCCATTAGACGTGTGCCATATCATCCTCGGAAATCCATACCTATGGGATCGAGATGCGACCTATCTTCGGCGGGCTCAACAATACATTCTCGTTAAGAAGGCAAGACGTTCACCATGGAGAGGACAAGGGGGAAAGCAACCAATGGCATGAAGGAGGTGCCCAAAAATATTGCACTTTTTGTCAAAGACACAACTCTTGCAAGGAGGGATATGAGTGGCAACCTCAAGAAGAATGCTAAAGCTCATTGCGGAGCAATGAATCCTATAGAGGGGAGGCTTGATCCAGGTGGATCTTGGGTCAAAACACAAGTGCGCAACCTAGTGTGCATGGGCACGGCATGGGCGCGCATGGGCGGCATGGGAGCGCATGGACACGACATAGGCGGCAGAGGCGCGGCAAAGGTGCGGCCAAGGTTCTGCCAAGGCGCGTCATGGGCGCGGCATAGGCGCGGCATGGATGCAGCAAGGGCGCGGCATGGATGCGGCAAGGGCGCGGCATGGACGCGGCATGGGCGCGGCACTGGCGCACCACAGGCACGGCCTAGGCGCGGGCGCGCGGAAGCCAAGGGCGGGGCGCGCGGAAGGCCAAGGGCGCGGGCGCGGGGCATGCGCGGAAGGCCAGCGGGCACGCGGGGCGCGCGGAAGGCCCAGGCGCGGCAGCTGCGCGGAAGGCCAGCGGGCGCGCGGGCATGCGCGGAAGACCAGCGGGCGCGCGCGCGGAAGGCCAACGGGCGGGCGTGCGCGGCAGAACAGCAGGGGCATGCGGAAGGCTAAGGGGTGGCTCTAGGCATCCCCACTAAGTAGTTATTGTATTTGCTTTTAATGTTTTAATTGCTGTAATAGAAGTTAGGCTTTGATGTTTTCTATTAATACAAGCAAAGAAAAACAAAGTGGTAATTCGGCCACACCAAATCTTACTCTCCCTCTCATTCGGCCATTTCCTCCTAGCCCCTCTAGATCTAATTACACCGAGTTCCTTAGACATCCCTTGGGGATTCGGATCACCCCGATAACCCAACAGGGCGCGGCCGCGACGGGGAGGGGAGACATCATCGGGACGATCCGCCAGGAGCCCAAAATACGCAGCGGAAACCAAAGGAGCTCCGGCGGGTCGAAGCATAGAATTTATAGCTTTTAAAACGAGTTTGGGAATGCTTAAGAATCATTTTAAAACACATAAAGATGTTTGAGCCGAGTCTTGGACTTTCGAGCCCAAGTGCCGTTCACGGAGGAGGTGAACTTCATCGCGAGGTCCGACAAAGCTTGCTAAAGATCCTAATGTATCAATCTCCTCCATTGATACAAGAAAATCCATAGCAACCTAGGGTCCGAAATGTCAAAACATTTTTACGGAAAACTTGCGACACAAATTTACAAATTCCGGCTCAACCTGATTTTTACAAATATTTGGGAAGTGCCACATACCGTAGATATGTCCACTAAACCCAAATAAACACCAAAAATTTAAATCAAAACTCATTTAAATCGATTTTGAATTTCACATTCCAGAGGCTATTATCGGTCGACCGGTCCACATTATCGGTCGACCGAAAGTTCTTACGAGCCGGCGATATGGCAAATTTAAATTATCGGTCGACCGCAGAACATATCGGTCGACCGAAAATATCAGAAACTGCAGAAACAGATTTGCATTGGCTCACTTCTCGCGGTCTCGAATTTCGTATTCTCACTGGACTGCGAGAGACTACCGTGCGCCCTCGTATATCAACTATAGATAGATGCGCACGTGCTCCCGCTCGCCCAAAATACCTACGAGACTGCGAGTAGTGGCCTAAATTCAATTTAACCGAAAATACGGAAAAACTAAGAACTCAAAGGGTCATTTTCACCAAAACCATTCAAACATCAAATTTCTTGATTGAAAGTGTTGTTCACATCGCAGATACACATGCTAGTAGCAAAAGAAACATGTATGGAAATCAAATAAACTTTGAAATGAAATCCGCACTTTCATATAAAACCATTGTTTATACAAATATAACTTTTAAAGCCTAAACTCGAACATTCCTCGAGTTTATCCTTTAAAAGCATCCCAAAATACAAACACATAACTAGTGTAGGTTAATGCTTCCATTTACATTATGCTATAAACTATACACATGTGGAGCTAACATATACACTAGGTGAGACTACACCTTAGCCCATCCCAAAAAGTATACCTTCTATATATACCCAAAGTCCTCACTAGCTATCCGCCTACGCGAGCTCTTTTCCCTTCGCGCACGGATCTGAAAAGAAGGCAACAAGAGCAGTGAGTCAAAAAGACTCAGCGAGCGGCACATTGGCGTCCACCTCAAGAGCGCCAATGCAACACCACAACACAAACAACAAAACAGTTCACATACATAGATACAAATCATCAAATCACATACACATCCAAAGTTCTTGCAATCGTGGCAAGGTACCACCCAACTAACCAATTATGCATAGCTTTATTAGTTAAGTCAGCGTGTTCCACTAACCCCAAATCAAGGTCAGTCCTCTCATATTTCTGTTCTGGTAGAACGGACCCACACTAGCAACTGTCTCCCGGGATCGAGGGAACCTATACCATAATGTGAGCTCTCTCCGCCCACGCTTACCAAGGTCCTGGTACGCGCCGCCGGGCTTTCCACGCGACTACAGAACCCCACGGTGATGGCAACCCCACAGCGCAAAATGGGGGCTACTCGGACTCTTTACGCATTATGCAACCGAGCCTCGCATTCGCAGCCGCCGCCCGGGCGAATGAGCGACTCCAAATCACGTTCACCGACCTCCCTAGAGGCATCATTCATTAATTGTGCTTATGTTCTAAGTGCTGTTTGGTTGGGTGCAGTTGAAAATCGGAGTTACAAACTGCAGCAGTTAGAAGATGCTGGGAGTTGTATTTTCTGTAGTTGGTATGCGTAGGTCTGTTTGGTTTGATGCAGTTCGAACTGCTGCAGTTTAAAAAAATCTGTTTGGTTATGGCAGTTGAGCAGTGCCAGTTTCAAATGCTGTGTTGGTTGTGATGCAGTTGACGCGCGATATGGTAACTTCGGTATAGTTCCACCAATTTTTTTATTTATTTTTTTTGTTTTTATTATTTTGTGATTTATGAATTTTTATAAATTGTAATTGTAATGTAAAATGGGGAATGATATTTGTAATAAAAAAAAAATAATTTCTAGATAAGTGTTATTGTTATTTTTATTTCTTTGTGGGTATAAAACTATTAAATACTCTTAGTTAAATGTTACGTCGAAAACTATTTTTCTGGGTTTAGTTGATTTTATGCTACGTCGAGATCTATATAAAATGTGTTATATATATTTTATATTTAATACATTTTAAATATTTCGAATTTCCTATTTACGTCTTATTATTATATATTTTATTATAATTTTGAAAACTGTATATAGCATGACACATATGAAAATATTAACGATGAATAAAAAAATTTTGAACATATGTGAAATAGACAAACATTAATAAAATATAACAACTTTATTAGCAAAACTATTTTTGACATCGTTATTTACAGTTGAACTGATGACGTACATATATTATAAAATATACATGATTCATACAAATACGTACAAATGAAAGTTAAATGGAAAAAAAAAAATACACTTGAGCTTTTTGCTTTCTGCTATCATCCAAATCTGTGCTGCCCCACCCAGTACACCGCATGCGACCAGTACCTTGATATGTTGCCAACTACGCTCTCAGTTGTCCAAAAATAACATGAGTCATCAACGCAATTGTCATCGAAAGTACTTATGTATCATTTACATGTGGTTTACTTATAGGTACCTAATGGTATTGCGCCAAGTATTTAGACAGCACCGAAGCGTAGTCTATTTATTAAACAGCACCGATCCCATTTTCAGAATCTGGTTTCGGAGGCATTAGTTAACCAATTGCATTTGGAGACTATCCCTTACGAGACACCTCAAGTGTTGGAGTGCTAAACAATACAAGCGGGAAGATGGAAATCACACGATGTTGCAAGATCAAGTTCGCGGTGTCGGCGCGGTTCATTGATGAAGTGATATGCGAAGTGATTCCATTAGACGTGTGCCATATCATCCTCGGAAATCCATACCTATGGATCGAGATGCGACCTATCTTCGGCGGCTCAACAATACATTCTCGTTAAGGAAGGCAAGACGTTCACCAGGAGCGGACAAGGGAAAGGCAACCAATGGCATGAAAGGAGGGTGCCCAAAAATATTGCACTTTTTGTCAAGACACGACTTGCAAGAAGGATATGAGTGGCAACCTCAAGAAGAATGCTAAAGCTCATTGCGGAGCAATGAATCCTATAGAGGGGAGGCTTGATCCAAGGTGGATCTTGGTCAAAACACAAGTGCGCAACCTAGTGTGGCATGGGCACGGCATGGGCGCGCATGGGCGCGGCATGGGAGCGCATGGACACGACATAGGCGGCAGAGGCGCGGAGAAAGGTGCGGCCAAGGTTCTGCGCAAGGCGCGTCAATGGGCGCGGCATAGGCGCGCATGATGCAGCAAGGGCGCGGCATGGAGAGCAAGGGCGCGGCATGGACGCGGCATGGGCGCGGCACTGGCGCACCACAGGCACGGCCTAGGAGCGGGCGCGCGAAGCCAAGGGCCGCGGGCGCGCGGAAGGCCAAGGGCGCGGGCGCGGGGCATGCGCGGAAAGGCAGCGGGAGCGGCGGGCGCGCGCAAGGCCCAGGCGGCAGGAAGCTGCGCGGAAGGCCAGCGGCGCGCGGGCATGTGCGCGGAGAGACCAGCGGGCGCGCGCCGGCGGCGGAAGGCCACGGGCGGGCGTGCGCGGCAGAACAGCAGGGGAGAAGCTAAGGGGTGGGCTGCTAGATCCCCACTAAGTGAGTATGGTATTGCTTTTAATGTTTTAATTGCTGTAATAGAAGTTAGGTCGTTGATGTTTTCTATTATACAGCAAAGAAAAACAAAGTGGTAAATCCTCGGGCACACCAAATCTTACTCTCCCTCTCATTCCATTTCCTCCTAGCCCCTCTAGATCTAATTACACCGAGTTCCCTTAGACATCCCTTGGGATTCGGATCACCCCGATAACCCAACAGGGCGCGGCCGCGACGGGGAGGGGAGACATCATCGGGACGATCCGCCAGGAGCCCAAAATACGCAGCGGAAACCAAAGGAGCTCCGGCGGGTCGAAGCATAGAATTTATAGCTTTTAAAACGAGTTTGGGAATGCTAAGAATCATTTTAAAACACATAAAGATGTTTGAGCCGAGTCTTGGACTTTCGAGTCCAAGTGCCGTTCACGGAGGAGGTGAACTTCATCGCGAGGTCCGACAAAGCTTGCTAAAGATCCTAATGTATCAATCTCCTCCATTGATACAAGAAAATCCATAGCAACCTAGGGTCCGAAACGTCAAAACATTTTTACGGAAAACTTGCGACACAAATTTACAAATTCCGGCTCAACCTGATTTTTACAAATATTTGGGAAGTGCCACATACCGTAGATATGTCCACTAAACCCAAATAAACACCAAAAATTTAAATCAAAACTCATTTAAATCGATTTTGAATTTCACATTCCAGAGGCTATTATCGGTCGACCGGTCCACATTATCGGTCGACCGAAAGTTCTTACGAACCGGCGGTAAGGCAAATTTAAATATCGGTCGACCGCAGAACATATCGGTCGACCGAAAATATCAGAAACTGCAGAAACAGATTTGCATTGGCTCACTTCTCGCGGTCTGAATTTTCGTATTCTCACTGGACTGCGAGAGACCACCGTGCGCCCTCGTATATCAACTATAGATACATGCGCACGTGCTCCCGCTCGCCCAAAATACCTACGAGACTACGAGTAGTGGCCTAAATTCAATTTAACCGAAAATACGGAAAAACTAAGAACTCAAAGGGTCATTTTCACCAAAACCATTCAAACATCAAATTTCTTGATTGAAAGTGTTGTTCACATCGCAGATACACATGCTAGTAGCAAAAGAAACATGTATGGAAATCAAATACACTTTGAAATGAAATCCGCACTTTCATATAAAACCATTGTTTATACAAATATAACTTTTAAAGCCTAAACTCGAACATTCCTCGAGTTTATCCTTTAAAAGCATCCCAAAATACAAACACATAACTAGTGTAGGTTAATGCTTCCATTTACATTATGCTATAAACTATACACATGTGGGGCTAACATATACACTAGGTGAGGCTACACCTTAGCCCATCCCAAAAAGTATACCTTCTATATATACCCAAAGTCCTCACTAGCTATCCGCCTACGCGAGCTCTTTTCCCTTCGCGCACGGATCTGAAAAGAAGGCAACAAGAGCAGTGAGTCAAAAAGACTCAGCGAGCGGCACATTGGCGTCCACCTCAAGAGCGCCAATGCGACACCACAACACAAACAACAAAACAGTTCACATACATAGATACAAATCATCAAATCACATACACATCCAAAGTTCTTGCAATCGTGGCAAGGTACCACCCAACTAACCAATTATGCATAGCTTTATTAGTTAAGTCAGCGTGTTCCACTAACCCCAAATCAAGGTCAGTCCTCTCATATTTCTGTTCTGGTAGAAGGGACCCACACTAGCAACTGTCTCCCGGGATCGAGGGAACCTATACCCATAATGTGAGCTCTCTCCGCCACGCTACCAAGGTCCTGGTACGCGCCGCCGGGCATTCCACGCGACTACAGAACCCCACGGTGATGGCAACCCCACAGCGCAAAATGGGGGCTACTCGGACTCTTTACGCATTATGCAACCGAGCCTCGCACTCGCAGCCGCCGCCCGGGCGAATGAGCGACTCCAAATCACGTTCACCGACCTCCCTAGAGGCATCATTCATTAATTGTGCTTATGTTCTAAGGTGCTGTTTGGTTGGGTGCAGTTGAAAATCGGAGTTACAAATGCAGCAGTTAGAAGTGCTGGGAGTTGTATTTTCTGTAGTTGGTAATGCAGTAGGTCTGTTTGGTTTGATGCAGTTCGAACTGCTGCAGTTTAAAAAAATCTGTTTGGTTTGATGCAGTTGAGCAGTGCAGTTTCAAATGCTGTGTTTGGTTTGATGCAGTTGAGCGGATATGGTAACTCGCGGTATAGTTACCACAATTTTTTTATTTATTTTACTTTTGTTTTATTATTTTGTGATTTATGAATTTTATAAAATTGTAATTGTAATGTAAAATTGGGGAAATGATATTTGTAATAAAAAAAATAATAATTTCTAGATAAGTGTTATTGTTATTTTTATTTCTTTGTGGGTATAAAACTATTAAATACTCTAGTTAAATGTTACGTCGAAAACTATTTTTCTGGGTTTAGTTGATTTTATGCTACGTCGAGATCTATATAAAATGTGTTATATATATTTATATTTAATACATTTTAAATATTTCGAATTTCCTATTTACGTCTTATTATTATTATTTTATGTAATTTTGAAAACTGTTATAGCATGACACATATGAAAATATTAACGATGAATAAAAAAATTTTGAACATATGTGAAATAGACAAACATTAATAAAAATATAACAACTTTATTAGCAAAAACTATTTTTGACATCGTTATTTACAGTTGAACTGATGACGTACATATATTATAAAATATACATGATTCATACAAATGTACGTACAAATGAAAGTTAATGGAAAAAAAAAATACACTTGAGCTTTTGCTTTTCTGCTATCATCCAAATCTGTGCTGCCCCACCCAGTACACCGCATGCGACCAGTACCTTGATATGTTGCCAACTACGCTCTCAGTTGTCCAAAAATAACATGAGTCATCAACGCAATTGTCATCGAAAGTACTTATGTATCATTTACATGTGGTTTACTTATAGGTACCTAATGGTATTGCGCCAAGTATTTAGACAGCACCGAAGCATAGTCTATTTATTAAACAGCACCGATCCCATTTCCAGAATCGACCCCTGTCTAATAAAAAGACGGTTCGAATTTTCTGTCACAATGCTGGCATAATACGAAGATGCCTAAAAGTAAACCAACAAAAAAACTCCCAAATAACAAATTTAATGCATAAATTTATCACAAAAAAAAAAAAAACAAAAAAAAAAAAACCAAAAAAACAACTGCAGCACTGGACTGATCTGTACAGACAAAACAACACCTTCATGTCAACTATACATACCACAGCAAATTTCATGCCTAGTCTCCCAAAGACTTGCCAACTCATTCAACATCACAAAAATAAATCTCAGCACTGGACTGATCTGCTGCAAATCACCTTGCACATCAACAGACCCAGCTACATCAACACTCACCTGCAATATCAACAATCACATAACACCACCCAGTACTGGACTGATCTGCTGCAAAAACCTGCACAGCACTGGACTGAACTGCACTGGAATGACCTGCACCAACTACACAAAATCCCACCACTGCAACAACTCACCTTGAGCAACAACCTGCACACGACTGCAGTCCCAGCAGCAATCTCACGGTGCCACCACTGGACTGCAGTCCCAGCAGCTAAATAGGGTGCCACCACTGGACTGCAGTCCCAGCAACACTGGATGCACATAAAACAAGTCCCAACTCAGGACTGCAATCCTAGCAGGACATATCACCACTTCAAACACATCACCAAATCCAGCACAGATCCAATCCAGCACAGATCCAATCCCTGCACTGGATGCACATCACAAAAACCAGATCACCAATCCAGCACAAAAAGAACCAGCACTGGACTGTAGTCCCTGCAACACTGGATAAACATCACAATAAAACACATCACCAATCCAGCACAAAAAGATCCAGCACTGGACTGCAGTCCTGCACTGGATGCACATCACCATAAAACACATCACCAATCCAGCACAGCACCAATCCAGCACAGCACCAAGTCCCTACACTGGATGCACATCACCAATCCAGTGCAGCACCATTCCAGCACAGCACCAAGTCCCTGCACTGGATGCACATCACCAATCCAGTGCAGCACCATTCCAGCACAGCACCAAGTCCCTGCACTGGATGCACATCACCATAAAACACATCACATATCCAGCACAGCACCAATCCAGCACTGGATGCACATCACCATAAACACATCACCAATCCAGCACAGCACCATTCCAGCACTGGACCATAAACACATCAAACAGATCAGTCCAGCACATATCACCAGCACAGCACAACACTCCCAGCTAACACAAACGGATCAGTCCCTGTGGTGGATTACATTACACATAACACATTCATATCACAGATCAGTCCAGCACTGATCAGTCACATCACATATCGTTCCTAGCAAGACAGTCCCACCTCTAGATAGATCTCAGGTCCCAACAAAACAGTCCCACCAAAATGATAGAGATCAGCACCCAGCAAGACTGTCCCACCACTGGACATATAAACCACACCGTTTAAAAAACAGCCATACGAACAAAAAAAAAAAAATATATATATATATACGCATCAACATAAGTACTTTCTCAAGCTTGAGGTGGGACGTCATCATAGAGCATTCTAATATTCAAATACCTGCATACAACAACATATCCAAAGTGTCATGAGTCATGCGATGAACATCTAAATCAAGTGATATACCACCAACAATAAAACACAAATTATAGATACGGATATAGCAAGATATAATCTAAGGCGCCTGATGTTATCCCGATATTGAAAGATGGAACAATGAAGTTTTTCCATTTCATTCTCCTGCGCCCCGTCGTCCACCTCCAAATACTTGGTTGAGAGTACATAGGACGTAAACTTGTCCAGAGCCTCGTATCTTGTTTCAAATTTCTTGAAACATGCCTGAGAAACTCCATTCACTTGGTAATGACATTCATGCCATGTGTCATAAATCCCTGGTTTTCTTCCACGGAAAACCACGTAATAGGGCATCTCAAACCTGACATTTCCATTGAAACACATCACCAAATAACATCTAAGGTCTATAAACTAAACATAATTGTCAGTGGCGTAAATATTTTTACCGAGGCTTACAAAATAGGGCCAATAAGCCTCATGGCACATTGTTTGGTCAAATTCATCACAAGCAAGCTAATTAAGGCCAAAGAAATCCACCAACCAAATCTCCCTACATTGTCGATTCCTCGAAAGGAAAGATCTTGCGGCGATGTTGTTTTCAAGCATATAATCATATGCACGAAGCAACGAACGCAATTCGAATTGTCCTTCGAACTCCATCACAGCTGCATATAAATTATCACAAAAAGCGTTGTAGTTGTCGTGTCGTAGAGCCTCACATACATTGTCAATTTTTATCCAAACATCGCAAACGCCTCAGCTATGATGTCATCGCCATCACGGCCACGTTTACGTCCACTGCTTCTGCTAGAAGAGGGCACCTTGAGCATTTGGAGATGGGGTGAATTGGACATTTGGACCACCACCTACGAAATTTGCGTTGGATTGGGAGTTGGCATCATTCATCTCAACTTCAACTCCCATATTCATGCATGGTGGTGGTTCCATGCTAATTCCGATGTCCGTGTTAAAATCGTTCATATTAGATGCGTATAAACCCGTTGGTTGGTCGTTCCCACATATCGTGCCCAACTCATCGTAAAACTCAATAGGCTTGTTAAGGAATGGCTCATCCTTTGGGTTGGCCTGAAATTTAATATAACACATTATCGTAACAAACTAACATTCTTAATATGAATTTCATACCTAACATATGTTGTATACCTGAATGTATGCTTGGTACTCCTCTGAACCCAAAATTATCATCTTCTTATCATCATCCCAACCAGCGCCACTCAACTCTCTTAATTTCTTGATGGTTATCCATCGGCCTCTTAGAGTTCGCAAGTGGTTGATAACATTCGCGGTTTCAACGTGCATGTGGGGGAATTTCTCATTTACGGCTCTAGCACATGCTGTGTAAGCAGTCTGCTTAAAGCCTTTGTCGATTTTTTGTCCTTGAGCTACCTGTTCCACCATGAAATGGATGAAGAACTGGCTCATAGGCTTAGTCCACCTAATCGACTTGGCGCCTTGCCTTGACGTTTGTGGGTGGGATTCGTCCATCTTTACAAGACAATATCAATAATGATGAGATTTACATATAGATCAAAAAGATAATTGTCATTAATGCAAATGTTAATGAAGTATTCAAGTACACAATTTAGACATCAATACACAACAAATCATTGTCTATTGGACCACATATCAGTAGCTATACGATCACGTAACGCGACCCACTCCCTCGCCTCATCCCTTGCATCCCTATTCACGCGCGATGGAGCATCAACTGACGCTTCCCATTCCTCAATTGTAGGGATAAAGGAATCACCGCCACAACTAATAATGTAGTTGTGAAGCACACAACAAGCAAGCACAATATCAACTTGGGTTCTAAAAGGGTGATATGGCCTTGATATCAAAATTTTAAATCTATTTTTCAGGGCTCCAAACGCACGCTCAATTGTACTCCGCAATGACGAATGCCTGTGATTGAATAACTCTCTCGCATTTGAAGGAGAATGATCGGAAAACTCCTTCAAGTGGTATCTTACACCTCGATAAGGGGATATGAATCCCGGTCGTGTTGAGTATCCAGCATCAACAAGGTAGTACTTACCTAAAACAGAATATTATTTATCAGTTATCGTTTATTTAACCAATTTGGTTATTTTTGTATGACTAATATGATTATACCTGCTGGTACCTTTAACCCATTCTCCCTCTCTATGGCATCCCGTAGCACCAACGCATCATGGGCCGACCCCTCCCAACCGGCAAGGACAAAGGTGAACCTCAAGTCAAAATCTACGGCCGCTAACACGTTCTGTGTTGGTATGCCCTTACGACTGCGGAATCGTGCCACTATATGGGCAGGCACGGAGGCGGGAATATGGGTGCCATCTATTGCTCCGATACAGTCCTAAAGTAAACGATGTATGTCAAGCAATGGACTAGCTATATATAAAAAAAAAAAAGGTATATTAAATTAGCTATGAATGACACACCTTGAAGTATGGCATATATCTATGACTTGAGGTGATCACATGGTGGGTATTGGAGTTTGGTGGCTTCACAAAATCAGGACGGAGCTTGCCGAGTGACCATATGACGTGCTTGAAGTACCTACTCACCGTCTCCCCAGAACGGATAAATGAAAATCCAATTGTCCTATTTCGTTGGTGGTGTCCAACGGTGTGCAAAAACATCGCTAATTGCTCCTCCACGGTAAGATGGATCGTATCCCACATAAGTTTTCGACTCTTAAGTATACCACATAATCCAAAAAACGATTCCTTCTTCATCCTTAGCATGTGCAAACAATATCGATCATCGGAATTATAAAGCCGACTCAACATTACATTTCGTTGTCGCGTTCTTACTATATGATTATAGGGTGTAGGTATATTACGTCTACCCTTATACCTAATAACCAACATTAGCAACGACTGGATTGCAAATAAAACGGTGACGACGACGGCCTTTCTTCTCTTTTCATTTTCATGATCCATCGAATTCACCTTCCTAGATATACATTTCACATAGTAAATAAATGGAACAACACAAATAAATACATCACCGTACATAACATATATTATCAGCACATAAATCATCATAAATAACATTCTAATAACAGCACGTATCCCTGAACAACACGTAAATCACCGTATAAAACTAACATCTAAACAATATTGATCAACACAAAGTCACCGTAAATAACAAAAATCATGATAACAGATTTTACCGTACAAGTGAGTCGGCGTTGGCGAGGTTAGTTTAGCCAAGATCGTGAGCAGTTCCGAGTAGCTCAGAAATGCTCAGCTCAGAACGGAAAGAATCGCAACTGATCTGAGGAGATCCCACAATATCGCAGCTCCAACCAGATCGACGCAACTCCAACCAACTCACGAAGATCTCAGCAACTCCCACAACAGAGAAGGAGGCACAGCGCACAGAGAGGTCAGAGATCGGCGCAAATAACACAGAGATCGCAACAGACGGGACAGAAATCGGGCAGCGATCGCAGCCGCTTACACCAGATCACCTCCGAACGCAGATCGGCGCAAGTCAGAGCAATCGCAGCAGAGATTGCAACAGATCAGTGAGGGATCTCGCAACGATCGCAGCCGCTCACACCAGATCACCTCCGAACGGAGATCGGCGCAAGTCAGAGCAATCGCAGCAGATCAGCAGCGCGAGAGAGAGATCGCCGCAGAGAGCACTCGCAGATCGCGGCGGTGACACAAGCGAACTGCAGCAATCGCGCGAGGAACAGTGCAAATGGGGTTACAAACGCGTGGATTTCCAACTACGCCCAATTTTGCCGCAGCGGCAACTGCAGCAGTTCGCGTCCCGAACAGCACCCAAATCGACTTGCAACTGCAGCGAATTTCACAACTGCAGCCAACCAAACACCCGTGTTCGCCCCCCACGTTGCAACTGCAGCAGTTGCAACCCAACTTCGGCTAACCAAACAGCACCTAATTGGTCCAATCGTTTCCTATTCCCCGAGCCCTAGCCCTCCGGGTGTCCTTTCAATTAGACTAGCTTTGTTTCTAATCACGACACCGGATTCATCTAGTTTGTTCATAAAGACCCATTTGGTGCCAATTATGGAGTGATCACAAGGTCTAGGAACTAACTCCCAAACTTTATTGCACTCAAATTGATTTAGTTCCTCTTGCATGGCAAGTATCAAACTTTCATCATTTTGAGCCTCATTAAAGTTTTTGGGTTCAATTTGTGAAAGAAAAGCTAAGTTAGCACAAATGTTTTTAGTAGAGGACCTAGTTGTTAGCCCTTGATTTGGATCACCTATAATAAGATCCTTTGGATGATGCGTGGCGTATCTCCACTCTTTTGGTAGATCGTCATGTCTCATTGGATGTATTTGAAGGTCTTCTAATGGTTGATCTTCGTGATCCTCAATTATAACTTCATTTTCTTTATCATGAATGTTTGTATGGCTCATTTCTCTAGAGACGGTCTCTTCATCACCAACATCTATACACTTACTTTGAGGAAGGTTAGATTCATCGAATACCACGTGTATAGACTCTTCCGGTACAAGAGTCCTTCTATTAAAAACTCGATAAGCCTTAGAGGTACTTGAGTATCCCAAAAATATTCCTTCATCACTTTTTGCATCAAATTTATCAAGATTGTCTTTACCATTATTTAAGATGTAGCATTTACAACCAAATGGCTTAAAGTAGGCAATGTTAGGCTTTCTCCCGTTATAGAGCTCAAATGGAGTTTTCTTGAGGATGGGCCTAATCATTGCTCTATTTATAATATAGCAAGCGGTGTTAACGGCTTCGGCCCAAAAATATTTTGGTAAATTTTGTTCACTTAACATGGTTCTTGCCATCTCCACAAGTACTCTATTTTTCCTTTCGGCTACCCCATTTTGTTGGGGGGTTCTTGGAGCCGAAAAGGTATGAGTAAAACCATGTTTATTACAAAACTCACCAAAATCATGGTTTTCAAATTCCTTGCCATGGTCACTTCTAATGCTAGAAATAGTGTAGCCTTTTTCATTTTGAATTTTCTTACAAAGAGTGATGAAGGCGTTTATAGCTTCATTTTTATGTGCAAGGAAAAGTACCCAAGTATATCTAGAGTAATCATCTACAATTACAAAACCATAATGCTTACCTCCTAAGCTAGTGGTTTGAGTTGGACCAAATAAATCAAGATGTAATAGTTGTAGTGGCCTAGAGGTGGATACTTCATCTTTTGATTTGAAGGATTCTCTAGTTTGCTTGCCCTTAATACATGCATCACATATTTTGTCTTTTTAAAGTTCATCTTGGGCAAACCTTTAACTAGATCATACTTCATTAATTTTGTAATGACACTCATACTTGCATGACCTAGTCTTCTATGCCACATCCAACTATCTTCATTTTGACTTGCAACAAGGCAAATGTTATTGTCAAGTAGTTCATCTAGATATATAACATAAACATTTCCTTGTCTTTGTCCAATGAATTTAACAACATTTGTGGATGATTCCACGACCACACAATGAGTTGACTCAAACACAACCTTATAGCCTTTGTCACATAGTTGACTTATACTCAAGAGATTATGTTTAAGTCCTTGTACACATAACACATGATCAATAGAGTTAGAAGGGACATTACCAATCTTACCAATACCAATGATTTTTCCTTTCCCATTATCTCCAAAAGTGACAAGTCCTCCATCTTTGGATTTTAGGGAACTAAATTGTGCTTTGTCTCCCGTCATATGCCTTGAGCATCCACTATCCATGTACCATTTGCTCCTCTTAGCTTCAAAGCATATCTATAAAAAAGAAAATCTCATGATTTTTGTCTAGGTACCCAAACTCTTTTGGGTCCTTTATTGTTAGTGAAATATCTAGTATCTTTCATTGGAGACCATGTAGTATGTAGTCTATGTGCATTCTTTCTATACCAACAACAATGATAAACATGACCTTTCTTACCACAATAGAAGCATGTTACAAAGAAGTACTAGGTGTAGATGCTTTTTCATGAGAACAAGATGTAGATGCTTTAACAAAATAACTAGATGTAGGGGTTCTTGAGAAGAAGGTCTTAGGTGCCTTTTGTCCCGAAGATGGAATGAATCCCACACCTTCTTTTCTAAAGGAGGCCTTTTGGACCCCAAGCATAGCATTTAAACATTCTCTACCACCAACAAATCTTGCAAGAGATGTATTCAAATCATCACATTTTTCTTTCAAACTAGCATTTTCATTTTTCAATGCATCATTCTCTCTAGACATATCATCAAGCTTGGATTGCATAGATAACTCATAATGAAGTTTAGCAAGCTTGAAATCACGCACTTCTAAGTTTAAAGCAACATTCTCATTCGTGACAACATTATTCTCATCTTTATATAAATCTACTTCATCATGCAAGGCATTTAGATCATGCTTCATTTGTTCATTCTCACTAGATAAAAAAGACATGCTCTTTCTCAAACTAATATTTTTGGCACTTATTCTTTTAAAGTTATCAAGTAACTCATCAAAGCTTCTTGTAACTCTTCAAAAGTATAAGTCAAGGAAGGTGATGAAGTTACCTCTTCTTGCACCTCATTTTCAATAGCCATGAAGCAAAAATTTTCTACTTCTTCTACTTCACTAGTTTCATTGTCGGATTCATCTTCATCGGTCCAAGCTCCATATGCTTTCTTTGAAGACTTCTTTTCTTTGCTCGTTCTTCTAAGCGGGCAATCCAACTTTATATGACCGGGTTTCTTGCATCTATAACAAATGATCTCATCATTTTTACTTGTCTCCCCCTTACTAATAGGTTTCTTCTTCATCGACTTTCCTTCTTGTTTCTTCTTCTTGAGAAATGTTTTGAATTTGCGAGATAACATAGCGATGTCTTCGTCGGAGTCAAGTTCTTCATCCTCACTTGAATCATTTGAAGTGGAATTTGCTCTTAGAGCAATTGCTTTGCTCTTAGGCATATCTTCTTCATCCTCACTTGAATCATTTGTGGAAGTCCCTTCCTTCTTCAATTGCATCAATCTTCGATGTATAAGGAAGAATCATTGCCTTCATAAATCTTTTTACAATCTCTTCATTTGTGAAACTCTTGCCTAGGCTCTTGAGCGGATGAATGATTTCCGTAAACCGCTTTTCCATTTCTGAAATGGTTTTGCCTTTAATCATCTTGAACTTCTCAAGCTTATCCATAAGAACACTAATGCGTGAGTCCTTCAACTCCGGCGTTCCCTCATAGGTGAGTTCAAGCCGATCCCAAATTTTCTTGGCACTTTCACAAATAGAAATGCAATTAAATTCATTTTCATCAAGAGCACAATATAAGATGTTCATAGCTCTATTTTCAAAGGCTTGTTCCTCATTCAAGTCAAATTTATCTTCAATTTTCACGACCTCTACTCCATCCACCTTTTTCTTAGGGGTGTGTAGCCTTTTTCTATAACCCTCCAAAATTTTTTATCTTGGGATTGGATAAAAACTTTCATCTTTAGCCTCCAAATCCCATAGTTTGTTCCATTGAAAAGTGGTGGACGGTTAAAGGAGTGGCCCTCACTCACCCATGAATTACCAAGATTTACCATGGATCTTACTCTTTAGATAGTTAATTTAGTTATCAAGAGACGAGCCTCTGATACCAATTGTTGGACCAGGAGCAAACCCAAGAGGGGGGTGAATTGGGTTTTATACAAAAATTAAGATAATTACTTAATAAAAAAAAATTGAAATACTTATACTAAGCAAGTAATAAGAAAGTTGAGTCAAGAGAATCAAACATAAGATTTTTATAGCGGTTCGGCAATCGCCTACGTCCACTCTCCCTTGCCTCTTCCTTGAGGTCTTGGTGCTCCACTAACCAATCGACTTACGGGCGTCGATCAAGCCGTTACAATCTCCACTTTTCACGGGCCAAATTAAACAACCCTACAATCTCTCTTTTTCTCTTTTACGGGCAAGAGAAACTGCCGAATACAATGAAATGAATGAGTGAATACACAATATAGCCAACCCAATCTCCTAACTTAGATGTCTCTCAAAGAAATAAGGGAGATCAAAGGGTTTTAATCTAAGTTTGCAAGTGTTGCTCAAAATCACTTTAAATGAGTATATAATCATTTAGAGAACTCAAGAATGCAATAGAACAGTTGAGAGCAACTGAATGGAAGTGATTGGATATAAATAGGTTACTCCCAACAGATAGAATAACGGCTAGTTTACTCAGATTATCGGTCGACCGATCCATGTTACGGTCGACCGAAAAAGCTCTCTGTTCAAACTAAAAAAATTCATGCATTGCAAGTATCGGTCGACCGAAAAACCTATCAGTCGACCGATAGTTCATATTTAGACGTGGCATGAAATTTTTAAATTATCGGTCGACCGATTCTTATATCGGTCGACCGAAACCTGTTCTCTGTTTAGGCATTTTTAAGAAAAATAATCTTTGATATTATAAATATATTTAGCCCCAAATCATTTTTAATAGATGAGCCACACCACAAAACTTAGTTTCAAACTTTAGATGATCAAATATAACACTCACAAAAAATAGATAGAAAATTTCTTTGAGTGCTCGGAGTTGTGCCTCTTTGCGTCTTCAAAATAGTATCCAAAAGTCCCGATTACTTTTCTCCATCGTTTTGAGCTTCATTGCGTTGTTATAATCATTTTGTTCGTCCACGTTTGCCTCCGGTGTTTGGCATTTTCACCTATGCTTCAAATACTTTATCAAACATGTTAATAATACTTTAAACTAATCATTTTGTTATCATCAAAATCACACTAGGTACAACATAGTGATCTCATTACTACGCGTGTAGTTGACACTCAAGCAAGTATAGGTGCTCATTGGATGAATTAGTTCACTGAACTGATTTACTCGAAGAATACCAATGGAGTCTGTCAATAGTAATTCTTCAGTGTTGTAGTTATGTCTTGATCTTTAGACTTGAGATTATCATAGTATATTTTGTGTATATGATTTATACTTTAGTTTGTTTCCAAGTATAGCTCAACTGTACAAGGGAACCATCTGGGTAAAAATAATAGCACATGAAGATAGATGATAACCAATAGAGAATCTGTCACATCCTATAAGGAGAAGAAAATCCTATGTGTCTTTTGAATAGAACTAGCTCAGAAAATCCTTGGCCGAGGTACGATGTGAATTAAGAAATGTTCTTAATGTCACATACGAGCAAATCTATTAAGACAGATACATATGATTGAGCAACATTAGTATTTGATAGATATCCATACTCTAAGCTCATTCGAGATGTTAGAAAGGAACAGAAGAATTATAGGGTATGGGAAGTACTCACATAAAGGTTTCAAGTGATGAATGCTGATATTCATACCACTCGGGTGGTCATGGCACGTTGCTAGACGTTAACCATGATCTGTCAATAAATATAATTAATTGGTTGAATTAATTTTTTATTAATTAGTTGAATTAACTATTTATTCACTACCGGCATGGTACTGAACCTAATGGGTCACACGCAAATGAGATGCGATCGTGAAAAACCGTAAATTTGTACATGAGAGGCTGCTTTTGCCAAAGTCCAAAATGCTGGACCGAGGTTTTTGCAAAATGCTAAAAGGCATTTTTTGCAAAATTGCAAAGTTATGGATTTATTGTGTAATATATGAATCTATTTAAAGGCATGCACAGTGCCTTCGTTGCCACCGATTTTCGGTGAAGAAAAACGGCGCCGACCTGAGTGAGTAGAAACCCTACGCCGCTAGCACGGTGCGCATCTCCTCTACGTCCAGCCGCCCGCCTCCATCACCTCTCCTTCCAATGTTCGACGCCGGCAAGAGACGACTGCAGGCTTGAGGACCGTTCTTCGACGTTCGGTGAAGCCTTTCGACCGACTGGACGAGCTCTCCTGCTTCGACGAACCTCCGACGTTCCACATCTCGGAAAGCCGACGAGGACGACGCCAAGCTCCGGCGGTCCACGGTAACTCATCTCTTCGTGCAACCGTTGTGTGACGCCGAGCTCGCGAAAGCTCTCGGCGACGACACACAATCCGGCGTGTTGAGGAGTCGGCGGAGACGCCAAGTGGCCGGAGATCAAAGATTGTGCGGCGAGCTTCGACGGTGAGAACCGGAGGTTGATCGGAGGCGTGTCTGCAATGAGTTGAGGAAGAAGAAGAAGATAATCTTCTCACAGGCTCAAGTCCTTCACGGGCCGAGATTTTGATCAAAGGCCCAATCCGATTTAATTCGATTAAATCGGATTTCGGTTTCGCAAGCGTCTCAGTGTGGATTAGCATTAGAGGCCAGATACTTTCGCGACTCAATTCATCATAACAATGTTAGTGTTTAGTGTTTAGTGAGCTATATTAGTGTATGGACGAGCTACATTAACGTCCTGGTGAGCTAACTTAGTGTTTTCAACTACCGAAAACACTATTTAGCTCGTCATGATACAAATATAGCTCGCCCGTGACACTAATATAACTCGTACAGAGCATTAATATAGCTCGCGAGAACACTAATATAGCTAATCCAGAATACTTCAGTTCAAACTTTAAAATAACATGTGCTGATTAGTGAAAAAAATAGGGGGTTGATTTGAGGAAACAAGATTTCATCTATTTGTATTGATAAATGATATCTTATTTCCGTAAATCAGCTCTTGGTATTTGTCACTAATCAGCTCCTGCTATATTAATGTTTGGGCTGAAATATACGGACGAACTATAGTAGGCCTACAAGCTATACGTTAGTGTACAGTGCGAGCTATGTTAGTGTTACAGGCAAACTATGTTTATAAATTGACGAGCTAACTTAGTGTTTTCCACAGTTGAAAACATTAAGTTAGCTTGCCAAGACACCGACATAATTTGCCTGGAGGAGGCAAGTAAGTTGTGGATTTACGAGGCGGCAAGCAAGCGAGTATCCAGTAGTCATTGATGAGATTTTGATACCGAGTGTAAATTATTTTTAGTCTCACAAGTCCATCAAGCTGGGAGTTCCGCATTGGTGACTGTAGACACCCATTTTGTTCGGGTTATCGTCCGATTTTATTTGATAAACTCGACTAAGCTTAAAATCTTAATTTATACGATTAAATTTATTTTAGGTTAATTTTAGGTTTATTTTTGCAATTTCGAAAACAAGGGTATTTATTATGTAATACGAAAAATGAATGAAAATTCAATCGCAAGAATCGGTCGCCGCTGCCCGCGCCCGCGGTCGTTGAGCTCACCACGTCGTCAGCGCCTTGCTCGCGGCATGGACGCTATATATATGGGGGTCGCTGGCGATCGGGAGGAGGAGGACCGACGGGAAGCAAAAAAAAAAAAAAAAAAAAAAAAAAAAAAGAGAGAGAAAGGAATCGGCGAAGAAGAATAGCTGCGCGTCCCAACTGAAGGTCCACACCACAACGACGAGCATCCTCAACTGCTTTGAGCAGCACCGCGCCGCCGCACCGCCGACAATCCCGGTTTACCGGCCGAAACAATAACGAATTAAACTCACGTTCAAACCCAAAAGTAACACTCTCAAACAACTCTCATTAGCATTTAAACCTCTAGTAGATCACAAGCCAACGCCGTGGCTTCGCCGGCGGCGAGCCATGGCGGCGAAATAATAAAAACATTTTTATCCCGAGATTACACCCTTAAATATCTCGGCGTACAAGCGTCGAAACTAAATTTTGACACTGCCATTGAATCCGGAACCATCGAAAACGTAGGGTTACATATATGGTTTGCGATGGCCGGCGGTTCGCCGCCGGCCATCGCATCGGCCGCGAGCTCGCGGCCGATCAGAGGCAGTGAGCAAGGTGACGACCGGCTCAGCCGGTCGTCATTATAAAACTTGAATCTGGCATGGGGCTTAGCCCCCGCGCAGAGCCGTTTTCAAACAGGCTCGGCCGGTTTCAATCCGACCGAGCCAAGTTCAATTAGATCGAGCCCAATTTCATTCTGACCGAGCCATTTTCAATCCGGTCGAGCCCAAATCAATTCTGATCGAGCCATTTTCAATTCTGATCGAGCCATTTTAATTCTGAGTTAGCCATTTTAACCCTAGGAACCTATTTAGTAATCCAAATATATTTTTAATCGGTTTTAATCACTTTTAATAGGATTTTAAGCTATAATTTCATGGTTTTCGATAATAAAGATGGCTCAAAATATAAAAAAACATCATAAATCTTTTAAAATAAGGTTAGAGTGAAGCGGTTAACCGATCTCTACACCTTATTAAATTATTTAAAATATAAAAAAATAATAAATCTTAAAACATTTTAAAAAAAAAGGTTAGAGTGAGTAGGTTAACCGGTCTCTATACCTTAATAAAAATTTTTAAAAAACATAAAAATTAATAAATATAAAATCTTATAAATATCTTTTGGGTTAGAGTGAGGCGGTTAACCGATCTCTACTCCCTTATCCAAAAAATAAATAAATAAATGAGATTAGAATGAGGTGGTTATCCGAACTCTATATCTCGGAAAAAATATATTTTCACACGTCAAAATTAAGAAAAAGCCAAAACACGCGCAGCCGATAACATATAAATATCATAAATAAAAATGATGAATCCCAATTTTAAAAAAATATAAGCCGTTTAATTGAGAGTACCCTCTTCGGAAGGGCGCTGTGGGGGTGTTCTGTCTTCCCCACACGTAACCGACAACGAACCCAAGAATATCAACGTGCCTTATCCCGGTTTCCTAATTTTCCATAAAAATTAGGTGGCGACTCCAAACTTTCTTTCCCCCATCCGGAGGAAGGTCGTCAACAGATGGCGACTCCGCTGGGGATTTGTCAGGCTTATTAAAATTAAATGGCTTAAATTTTAAATTTGGTGTTTATCATTTAACATAAAATATCATTGCTGCATATTTATTTTTGTTTAGATCATTTTATTATTGTTACGTATATCTTTGTGTATATATTTGTTTTAGCAATCAATTTGCATACACATCACTGCATACACATAACCTCAAGCCTTGACCCGGCCTTAAGATCTAGGATAATATCGAAGCTCGTGTGCAATGCATACGGGTAGTCGTAAAACCCAGCCCTCAGCCTAGCCTATATGTTATCTGGGTAGTACCATAACTGACATACTATGCATGCTGGTGTCGACACCCCATTTTGTCCGGGCTGTTGACTTACATTTAATCGAATCGCACTAATTGGAACCCGCATGGCATAGTTAATTTCGACCTGACTCGATTAGGCCCAAGTAGGCTCAATTAAGCTTAAAAGGTGCAATTAAGCCAATTTGGCGCATTGAGGACCAATTGGTCCGATCGAATTAATCAACCGATTAAAATCCAATTAAGCCCAATTAATCCGATGTTCAATTTAATTTAATCGGACACATTTAATTAAAGTGAATATTCATACAAGTCCATACAAAAAAGCATTTAATCCTAAAAATCAAAATCTTGGATGAGAAGGGTCTGATTATGCCAATGATCACAATTGCGGACTAGATTTCGCAAAATTTTGAGGGCTATTATTGCGAAATAGCAAACAAGCGAATTTATGGTGTAATGTATGTAAGTTATATGGTTGAGATCCACATTTGGGGGAGGAGGTTAGAGGCTTTAAAAAAAGGAGAGAATTCAAGAGTGAGGGAGGGAGAAAAAAACAAAACAAAAGAAAAAAAAAAAAAAAAAGAGGAAGAAGAGAAAACGGGAGAGAGGAAGACGGGTCAGCCCATTCCGCCGCCGCCTCCGACGCGACCTCGCTGCCCCAGCCGCCCATCCCGCCGTCGTCTCCGCCTCCGACCGCACCTCGCTACCTCGCCCAACCGGTTCCGCGCCGCCGCTCGCGCCTCCGTGCCACTGCTTCCGCGCTGCCATTGCCGCCACCTCCGCGACCTCTGTCGCCGCTGCTGCTGCGTCCGCGTCGCGCCGCATCCCGCCCTCTGCTTCTCCTCGACCGCCCGACCACCGCCTCCTTCTCGTCTCCAGCTGCGCCTCGCCCAACCGTCCGCGCCGCCCCTTTGCGCCCTCCAACGCTGCCTCCGCCGTCCTTAGATCCACGCTGCGTCTCCGCCTCAGCTGCCTCCGTGCGCGACCACGCCACCCCCTCCAGCTCCGTCTCCGCCTCCAGCTGCTGCTCTCTCCGCGACGCGCCTCCCGCCGCTCCGCCGCGACCTCGCCGTAATCTCCGCGTCTGCCCCTCAAGCTCCGACGCCGCTCCAGCCGCTGCTCTCTACTCTAGCTACCGATCCCGGCACCCTCAAGTTTCTTCGCGAACCCGGTGCTAAGCAAAGGTATACTCTATACTCGGGAGTGGTTGTGAACGCCACCGTTGAAAATAACTCGAATCCGCGTTGTACATAAAATATGTTAAACTAATATTTATGTTTGCTTGCCGACATTTCCGATGAATTTAGAAATCGAAAAAACTTAGGGAATCGTTTTCGGCTCGACGAACGAATCGTTGTGTTTGTATGGTTGAAATTTAACCCGTAGATCGATCCAGTACCGTTTATTTCAGTTCATCTGTATAAGTGTAATTCCATTTCTTGTTGGTTGTTTCTATCCTTATTATGATGTTTATTTTTAGGGAATGTTGAATGTTTATAAAAATGTCTCGGAGGAGATGGATATTTCCCCGAGAAAAAAATAATAAAATAAAAAGAGTAGGAAAAAGGCGATGGATATTGCTTTTATCCTGCTCCATAAAAATATAATATAAAACTCACGATCTATCTTTTTTTACGAAAAAATAATAAGCGCGAAATTCAAAATTAGAATAAATATGGGGAAGAGATGGATATTTCTTCCCTATTAATAAAAAAAAAAAAAATCACAAAATGGTGTTAGGGAATGAGATGGATATTTCTACCCTAATACCGGGCGATGAAGAGGAAACGATACGGCGCTGAGCCCATTAACTCAAAATTAATAACATTTTTTCTTGTGATTTTCTTTCGTGGTTAAATATTTACGTGGTATGTTAGAGATTTGATTTCTCCGATCATGAAGACCAAGGACCGGATAGACCTAAGTCTAAATGGTCGGGGTATGATAAATATGAATGACTAAGATAGGATGCGATGGATGTTGCTCCCCTAGCTTGGTCAGGCATATTTATCGAAAATCAAATCCCATTCAAATGTAGAAAATATGGAAATAAGACGGTGGATGCTATCTTAATGAAATATTTTCTCTATTTGAATGTATCTGTCTAATACGGGATTTAGAGAGTAAGGCGGATACCAACCTCTCTCACTCCTGTTAGGCAGATAGCCAATATGCAAGTATTTAAGAATAAAATATATGTTAAATTTAATCCCAAAATTATCTTAATCACTTATAGAGTACCCTCTTTGAGGGGCGCTGTGGGGGTGTCCTGTCTTCCCCACACGTAACCGACAAACGAGCCACAGAATCTCAAAAGTGTCTTATCCGGTTTCCTAATTTTCCATAAAAATTAGGTGGCGACTCCAATCCATTCCCCCTACGGAGGAAGGTTGTCAACAGATGGCGACTCCGCTGGGGAAGTTGTCAGGCTCGTTCAAAGTGATTAAAATAAGTTTGGGATTACGCTTAACATATAAATACATGTTTATTTTGTTGATAATGTTTTTGTATATATTTCTCTGTGTATATTTATTTATGTTCTGCATTGCATATCACAACCCAAGGCTATGCCTAACCTATTTACCGGGACAATCGGAGCTTGCGTACAATGTGCGTGGGTAGTCCGTAATGCCTGGCCCCTTTACCCCAGCCAAGATGTTACCTGGTAGTACCCCGAGCCGATGTATTATATGTGCATTGGTTGTCGGGAGAACCCAGCAATGACAGGTTGTTAGAAACCACTGGGATAATCGGAGCACGTGTGCAATGTGCACGGGTAGTCCGTAAGCCCAGCCAACATAGATACCTATAAAACTCCTACCGGCATTTGTGCATACTGATGATTGTGGTGTAAATTTGTATTGCATATGGTGATTCAGGGTATATATATAAAAGGTTTTTCAATCCTTTTTTTCTAAAGTTTCAAAATAAAAATCTTTTCTTAATTCCTATTTTTACAAAAAAAAAAAAAAAAAAATTTAGAATTTCACGACAAACATTTTTGAAATTTCTGAAATTTTGCATAAAACTTGCATATCACTGACACATGATTTCTCTACACAAGGACGGTCAAAACGACTATCACGAAAAGAAGCCCGTATCTGCTTCGATCCAGACGCCGCACATCTGTATCCATGGCGACAACGAACTGAACCAACAGCTAAAAAAAGAGAATGAAGAACTTCGTAAGCAACTCGATGATATGAATAAGCAACTCGAGCGGTTGACTTCAACTATTGCCGTACTTGTCGAACAAAGAGCTACCAATGTAACAAGTCAACAAATGAAGATCCTAATTCTTCTTTTGCACAAGAACAACAGCCAGCACAGCAAGTTCCATATGATCCCTATGCATTACCACAGCAACCTGAGCAAACCCATTATGTTCTTCCACAGTATGTTCCGCTGTTCGAACTGTGCAACCGCCGAATCATCCGACGACACAACTTCCGGTTAATCTCGATTTGCAACCCGATTTCATTCCATATGAGAACCAACATATAGAAGACAAGGTTGAAACCATTCTGAATCGTTTGGATAATTTGGAAGGTAGTCGAGAACCATTGATCCCACCCAGTTCTGCATTGTAACAGACTTAGAGATCCCAAAAGACTTCAAGGTTCCTGACTTCGAAAAGTATGATGGAACGGATGACCCGCAAGTCCACATATCAATGTACTGCAGCAAAATGGGGGCCTATCTCAGAAATGAGAAAATGCTGATCTACTATTTTCAAGAAGTCTAAAGGGACCGGCGATCCGATGGTACTTAAACTTAAACAAGAACGAAATAAAAAGCTGGAAAGATCTGGCAGGTGCATTCCTTAACCACTATCAGCATAACAAGGATTTAGCTCCCGATAAATCCATACTCAGAACTTTGACTCCGAACAAGAATGAAAAATTCCGAGCTTTTGCACAAAGATGGAGAAATATAGCTGCTCAGATCGTTCCTCCTATGACTGAAAAGGAGCTAATCGACGAGTTTATGATTTTGAATTGCTTGGATGATAAGATCAAAACTGTTTGCGCTGTTGCCTCAAGTTTCACTCAATTAGTGACCGCAGGGCTAAGGATCGAAATGGCGCAGACTGTGTGTTAAAACACAGATGATACAAAGTTCAAGAAGAAAGATAAAGAGGTAAACAACATTGGTGGGACTGACAATTTCAAACAATCTTTATACCGAGTCCCAGTTCAATATCAATCACCTGCACATTATCAAGCAGTACCTCCAAATTATCAGTATCAACACAATCGCCAACATCAACAATATTACCAACCTGCGCATCGGGTCAATCAAACATATCACATTCAACCTCAACAACAACAAGCCCCAGTGCAACAACAATATCAACAACCGCAACAAACTCGTCAATATCATGCGTCTCGTGAACCGTTGCCAGTTTCTCAAGCGGAAATCTTCAAACATTTGGCCAAGGAAGGCATGCTGAAACCTATTCCAGCTCGACAATTCACACCTCCTTTCCCTAAGTGGTATGATATAAATGCTTACTGTGAGTTTCACAGCAATGTTCAAGGCCACTCTACCAATAATTGTTATGTACTTCGAAACAAGATATACGAACTACTGGAATCGGGAAGGATAAAGCTAAAGCCTGAAGAAACAACGCCAGCAGCCGCTCCGAATAATAATGCTTCTACTAGCACAGCTGAAGGAGGAATTAATGAGATTGATACAACTCTATTCCAAGATGAATGATTCTCGAGAAATGAGGACGTCTTCGTTTACCCCTTGCACTTTGGCGATTTCATTTGTCATATTAAGATTTGATGTTTAGTTTTTACTTGTCAATGCATAGTTCATATTTTTCATCAAGTCAAGTTTTGCACTTACTTTTCAATAGACAACTCTGATTGGAAGAAAGTTTTTTATGAATGCAATTTTGATTGAATTCTCTTGATAGCAAAATGAGCTCCAGTTTCTCCGTGAAATTTCCTTGCCACAATATTTTTCGTAAATTCTTGTGAATCCTGCAAAGCGTGAATCAAAAGATGTATACTCCTCTTTAAATTAATAAAAGGAAAAATTGGCATTCCAAAAAAAAAAGAAGAAGAAAAAAAAAAAAAAAAAGAAAAAGGAAAAAAAAGAACAAAAAAAAAGAGAGAAAAAATCTTGCGCACATTAGAAATAAATTTCCGTTATACACGCATAAATCACAGAAGCAGAAAAGAAACGAGATGAACTTTTGTCAAGTTAGAGACCTCTTCATATATCCGTTCAAAACATTTTTGAAAAATATGCAATTTGAAGTCATAACTGAAGTAATGCAGACTACAATCAAAAGAAATGTGCACTTTGACGTCAGAGCTGAAGACATGACGAACTGCAATCGAAAAGAAATCAGAAAATTGAACATACTAAAGGCTCTGAGTACCAATGTTCGTTCAGCTTCAAAAAAAAACATAAGCATACGAATAAGTACTTGTGGTGCTTCTGTCCCGAACAAGGACAAGGCATTAAGAGTCGTGTTCATTCAAAAAAAAGAAAAATGTCAAAATGTCTATCTGTCATCCCAAAAAAAAAAAAAAAAAAAAAATAGGGAAAAGGGGTGCAACATAAAATTTTGGTCCTACATGGCATAGAAATATTTGTTTTGGAGTGGCAAAGAGAAAGTATGTTTCGAAAATTACAGAGATGTCATAACAGGAAAGAAAATACACCAAATCTATTTCGGAGACTTGTGTTCACTAGCAAATAAGGAGGGATGATTACACTCAGTCACATCAGGATGATATTTATTTACTCTACCAACGGCAAAACATAGTGAAGACTTGGCTGAATCACAAGAAAGTTCGGCGCCCATCAAGATCAACCAATTCGAAGTCATACATGTGAACTGGAATACCCCAGAAAGAAAAAAAAAAAAAAAAAAAAGAAAAAAAAGAAAAAAAAAAAAAAAAAAAAAAAAAGAAAAAAAAAAAAAAAAGCCCGCTAGGTTGAAAATCCGAAAGGACAACCTAGGCAAAATCAGCTAGGGAATGAAAAGACGAATGCAAAATTTCTTCGATTTATTAATTTAAATCAAGAATATACATATGAAAATTTATACTCTGCAAGATTCACACGAATTCATCTTCTTATGTCTAGACACCACAAAAAATAAGAATAAAAATTTCTTGACACCACTTTCCAAAATAAGCCATATTATCTCCAAACTCCACTTTCCGAAATGAGCCAATAACCCAAAACCTCAATTTTCAGACTTTTCAGCTGGAGTAATCTTGTTATTTGGAAGTTCTTTCAAAATCTGCATACTTTCAATTTAGAGGTTCAGATTGAGGACTTCTCCTCAAAATGAAAAGAAGCATGCTACAACTTGCATTTCATGAAAAATAGAAAACTCATACAATGATAAGCTACGAGCTGAACTCAAGTCCCATGCGACTTACTGAAAATGGAAAGCAAGGATTATGAAGACAAGAAGATTTTGTAGTTGACAAAAGATGAGAAAATGGTCAACAATGGAGCAAGCTGCAAATATGGGCATATTTCTCCGTTGAAGAATTCGAGCCAAACGTCTATGTACTTAAACTGGGGCAAAATTTTCGTACGAAAATTTTGTAACAATCAAGGAAAGCAAAGCACAAACGAATGATTCCACCAACTACACTGGGGCAAAATTTTTCTTTCGAAAAATTTTATCTCAGAACAAATACACATCAACAGCTGATAAGCTTACAAACTGGGGCAATTTTGCTTACGAAGTTCACAAGAAAGCGGATTTCCAACACCAGAATGCATATCAACAAATGACAAACTCGAGCATTTTTGGAAAGACATCAATCAGCAAAGAAAAAAAAAAGAAGGAAAAGGATACAGGGGCAATGACTTTTTGGATAGTCGGATTGACCGAACATCCACACACATCATATTTTCACCAAAAAAAAAAAAAAAAAAAGAAGAAAAAAAAAAAATTCACAAAACTTTTTTTGGCAACTCTTTTCAACATGGAATCTTTAGCCACTACATAATTTTCACGAAGCTTTTCTCAAAATTACTTTTTACATTATCAAGCGACAAAATAATTATTTTTTTAGAACATCAGAAACTTGACATTTTGAACCGACTGTGTTCCATTATTATAATTTTCAACATTTTAAATTCTTGAACCGACTGTGTTCCAACGCGAGACATCCGATCTCATTATAAACTTTTTCCTTAAACCGACTGAGTTTTCACGAGACGACTGATCTCAATTTTAATTTCACTTAGAAAATTTTATTTTTGAACCGACTGTGTTTACGCAAGATGACCGATCTCTTTCTAAGAATTTTCTTTTGAAACAACCGGATTCCATCAATAGCCGACTGTGCTCATTTTCAAATTCTATCATGAACCGACTGAGTTCCATCAGAAGCCGACTGCGCTTATTTTTAAATTTTTCTCTTGAACAGACTGAGTTCCATCAAAAGCCGACAGCGCTCATTTCAAATTCCACATTGAACCGACTGAGTTCCATCGCAAGCCGACTGTGCTCATATTCAAATTCTACTATGAAACGACTCAGTTCTATAAAAAATCGACTGTGCTTATCTTCAAATTTTACATTGAACCGACTGAGTTCCATTAAAAGCCGACTGTGCTCCATCACGAGACGACTGTTCTCATTTCTCACTTTACATTGAGACGACTGTTCTCATGAGACGACTGTTCTCATTTCTGACTTTTTCACGAGCCGACTGTGCTCTATCATGAGACGACTGTTCTCACTTCTCACTGTGCTCTATCATGAGACGACTGTTCTCATTTCTGACTTTCTCACTTTACATTGAGCCGACTGTGCTCCATTCCACTTCGAGACGACTGATCTTGTTTCACCTTGAGCCGACTGTGCTCCCTTTTAAAATCTTTGATATCAGGATCACAATCTCACTTTTTACCTTTGAGTCGACTGTACTCTTATGACAATTCCATCATTGGGTCGACTGATCCCAAGACCATCAAAACTAGACAGACAACATCTCATATCAAAATTAAAAAAAAAAAAAAAAAAAAAAAAAGTTCTCTCTCTCCGGACAAAATGTGGTATCTCTTTATCTTTGCCCAAACCTTCTACGAAAAATTGGACAAAGAGGGGCAACTGTCGACACACCATTTTGTCCGGGCTGTTGACTTACATTTAATCGAATCGCACTAATTGGAACCCGCATGGCATAGTTAAATTCGACCTGACTCGATTAGGCCCAAGTAGGCTCAATTAAGCTTAAAAGGTGCAATTAAGCCAATTTGGCGCAATTGAGGACCAATTGTGTCCGATCGAATTTAATCAACTCGATTAAAATCCAATTAAGCCCAATTAATCCGATTCGTTTCAATTTAATTTAATCGGACACATTTAATTAAAGTGAATATTCATACAAGTCCTATACAAAAAGCATTTAATCCTAAAAATCAAAATCTTGGATGAAGAGGGTCTGATTATGCCAATGATCACAATTGCGGACTAGATTTCGCAAAATTTTGAGGGGCTATTATTGCGAAATAGCAAACAAGCGAATTTATGGTGTAATGTATGTAAGTTATATGGTTGAGATCCACATTTGGGGGGAGGAGGTTAGAGGCTTTAAAAAAAGGGGAGAATTTCAAGAGTGAGGGAGGGAGAAAAAAACAAAAACAAAAGAAAAAAAAAAGAAAAAGAAAGAGGAAGAAGAGAAAACGGGAGAGAGGAAGACGGGGCAGCCCATTCCGCCGCCGCCTCCGACGCGACCTCGCTGCCTCCAGCCGCCCATCCCGCCGTCGTCTCCGCCTCCGACCGCACCTCCGCTACCTCGCCCAACCGTCCGCGCCGCCGCTCGCCGCCTCCGTGCCACTGCTTCCGCGCTGCCATTGCCGCCACCTCCGCGACCTCTGTCGCCGCTGCTGCTGCGTCCGCGTCGCCGCTGCATCCCGCCGCTTCTGCTGCTCCTCGACCGCCGCGACCACCGCCTCCTTCTCCGTCTCCAGCTGCGCCTCGCCCAACCGTCCGCGCCGCCTTCGCACCTCCAACCGCTGCTCTCGCCGTCCTTAGATCCACGCTGCGTCTCCGCCTCCAGCTGCCTCCGTCGCGACCACGCCACCCCCTCCAGCTCCGTCTCCGCCTCCAGCTGCTGCTCTCTCCGCGACCGCGCCTCCCGCCGCTCCGCCGCGACCTCGCCGTAATCTCCGCGTCTGCCGCCTCAAGCTCCGACGCCGCTCCAGCCGCTGCTCTATACTCTAGCTACCGATCCCGGCTCCCTCAAGTTTCTTCGCGAACCCGGTGCTAAGCAAAGGTATACTCTATACTCGGGTGTGGATGTGAACGCCGTCGTTGATAAAATAATTCGAATCCGCGTTGTACGTAAAATACGTTAAACTAATATTTATGTTTGCTTGCCGACGTTTCTGATGAATTTAGAAATCGAAAAAACTTAGGGAATCGTTTCGGCTCGACGAACGAATCGTTGTGTTTATGTGGTTGAAATTTAATCCGTAGGCCGATCCAGTACCGTTTATTTCAGTTCATCTGTATAAGTGTAATTCCATTTTTTGTGTGGTTGTTTCTATCCTTATTATGATGTGTTTATTTTTAGGGAATGTTGAATGCTTATAAAAATGTTTCGGAGGAGATGGATATTTCCCCGAAAAAAAAAAATAATAATAAAATAAAAGGGGTGGGAAAAAGGCGATGGATGTTGCTTTTGTCCGGCTCCACAAAAATATAATAATAAAGACTCACGATCAGCATCTCCTTTTTTACGAAAAAATAATAAAGCGCGAAATTTCAAAATTAGAATAAATATGGGGAAGAGATGGATATTTCTTCCCTATTAATAAAAACAAAAAAAAAAATCACAAAATGGTGTTAGGGAATGAGATGGATATTTCTACCCTAATACCGGGCGATGAAGAGGAAACGATACGGCGCTGAGCCCATTAACTCAAAATTAATAACATTTTTTCTTGTGATTTTCTTTCGTGGTTAAATATTTACGTGGTATGTTAGATATTTGATTTCTCCGATCATGAAGACCAAGGACCGGATAGACCTAAGTCTAAATGGTCGGGGTATGATAAATATGAATGACTAAGATAGGATGCGATGGATGTTGCTCCCCTAGCTTGGTCAGGCATATTTATCGAAAATCAAATCCCATTCAAATTTAGAAAATATGGAAATAATACGGTGGATGCTATTTTAATGAAATATTTTCACTATTTGAATGTATCTGTCTAATACGGGATTTAGAGAGTAAGGCGGATACCAACCTCTCTCACTCCTGTTAGGCAGATAGTCAATATGCAAATATTTAAGAATAAAATATATGTTAAATTTAATCCCAAAATTATCTTAATCACTTATAGAGTACCCTCTTTGAGGGGCGCTGTGGGGGTGTCCTGTCTTCCCCACACGTAACCGACAAACGAGCCACAGAATCTCAAAAGTGTCTTATCCGGTTTCCTAATTTTCCATAAAAATTAGGTGGCGACTCCAATCCATTCCCCCTACGGAGGAAGGTTGTCAACAGCTGGTAACCTGCGGAACCCCAGCAATGACGGGCTATTAGAAACCAGCAACCTAAGACGCCAATAGATACATATCCTCATGTAACGACACTCATGACATCCAAAAAATTTCAATTCCTTTTTCCAAAAAAAAAATCTCTTTTAAAAAAAAAAATCATTTCTTTTCATTTAAAAAAAAAATCATTTCTTTTCATTTCAAAAAAAAATAACTTCTTTTCATTGTTTTAAAAAAAAAAAGAATCTCTTCAAATATTTTTTTTTCTTTTCAAAAAACGATAAACAAAAGAAAAACTTTTCAAAAAAAATCTTTTCTTTTCTTTTCATTTAAAAACAAATATTTTCAAATAATTTTTTTTCTCTCAAAAAAAATTATACATTAAAACAAAAATTAAAAAAAACAAATTTCATAAAATCATTTTCTTTTCTTTTCTTTTCCCAAATTCATTTTTTTTAAAAATAACAAAACAAATTCTTTAAAAAAAAAACTTTTCTATTTGCAAAATCAATTTAATTTCTGTTCAAAAATTCTTTTCTCTATTTTTATAAACCTTCTCGAAAAAAACATTAAAAATTTTGAAAGAAAAAAAACTCTTTTCTTTTCACAAAACAAAAAAAAAAAAAGAACTTTTCGAAAAGTTTCTCACAATAAACAAATTTTGAAAATTGAATTTCTGCATATCACTGACACACATTTTCATTACACAAGAACGGTCAAGACGACTATCGCAAAAAGAAGCCCTTATCTACTTCGGTCCCGACGCCACACTTCTACATCAATGGCAGACAATGAGATGAATGAGTAGTTGATGAAAGAAAACGAAGACCTTCGCAGATAACTTAATGACATGGGTAAACAGCTGGAACGTTTGACTACAACGACGGCACAATTTGTTGAGCAAAATAACAATCTTACAAAATCGTCTGCACAACCTCAAGAGCAGCAATCTGCACAACAACATCTGTATGATCCTTACGGCTTACCAGAACTGCTCCAACACATTCCAACAATTCTACCAGAAACTCAAGGGGTATTGCCTCCCAATCCTCCGGTCATACCAGTCGCTGTCAGCATAGAAGAGAAACATGACTCCATCCCATCTGAAAATCAACAAATTGAAGACAAGGTAGAAACCATTCTAAATCGTCTGAATACTTTGGAATGCATCAGAGGAACATAGATCCTGCACAATTCTGCATTATAACTGATCTTGAGATTTCGAAAGATTTCAAAGTTCCCGACTTCGAAAAATATGACGGAACTGATGACCCCCAAGTGCACATCTCGATGTACTGTAGCAAGATGGGGGCATATCTTAAGAATGAGAAGATGTTGATTTACTACTTTCAGGAGAGTCTAAAAGGGCCAGCAATCCGTTGGTATCTGAATTTAAACAAGAATGAAATCAAAAGCTGGAAGGATCTAGCAAATGCCTTCCTCAATCAATATCAGCACAACAAGGATTTAGCACCTGACAAATCCTCACTGAAGCTTCTAACTCCCAAAAAGGAAGAAAAGTTTCTTACTTTCGCTCAAAGATGGAGGAATCTTGCTGCTCAGATCACGCCTCCAATGACTGAAAAAGAACTAATTGACTAATTTATGACTTTGAGCTGTCTTGATGATAAAATTAAGACCGTATGTGCCATAGCCTCTACCTTCACTCAACTGATTACTGCCGGTCTAAGAATCGAGCTGGCACACGATAGTGTCTTCAAATCACACGAAGAACATGCAAAGCCCAAGAAGAAAGAGAAAGAAGTAAATAATATTAGTGGGGCAGGTAATTTCAAATAGTCACTATATCGAGTTCCTGCACAAACAACTATACAATATCAAGCTCCAGCATACAACCAGAATCACCCCTATCAGCATCTTCAGCAACATACATACCAGCCTCAGCAAGTCAATCAAACATATCAAGTTCAGCATCAACAGATTCCAGCTCAACAGCCACAAGCTCCGATTCAACAACAAATCCCGAGAGCTCGTCAGTATCAACCTCCTCGGGAACCTTTTCCTGTCTCCCAATTGGAAGTATATCGACATTTGGTCAAGGAAGGCATGTTGACGCCTATGCCGGCACGACAATTCACGCCTCCGTTTCCTAAGTGGTACGACGTAAATGCTTATTGTGAATTTCATAGTGGCGTCCAAGGTCACTCCACAGACAACTGCTTTGTTCTCCGAAATAAGATATATGAACTACTGTAAACTGGAAAAATAAAAATCAACCCAGTGGACATAACACCGACAGCTACTGCAAACAATGCTGCTTCTACTAGTACTCATGACGGAGGAATCAATGACATCGACACGACTTTGTTCCAGGATGACTGACTGCTTTTTCTCTTTTTTTTCAATAAAGTCATGTTAGGACTATGTTTGCTCTGTTACTAGTCACTATATGTACTCGAATTTTCCTTTTATTACATTTTATCTTTTTAATGAATTATTCTTATTGGGAGTGCAACTCGGAATGGATTTTCTTTAATCATAAATTGCTTTATTTCATAAACTTCCAAATTTCACTAAATTTTGCAGAATGTAACGAACAATGTATATTTGACTATCAACAACTTGTCTAAAAAAAAATGAAAAGAAACATGCACAAACATTTACTCCATTGCCTAAAATTATCTAGTAACTAGAAGTATTCATGTAACCCATGTTTATTTTTACGTCAAACGATAATTTAAGGCATGAGTATGCAAAAGCACCTTAAAGCTGTATTTTCTTAAGTAACTGGATTCTTTCATCACCAATGTTAGAATTCACGTCAAAGGATAAAATACAAAATAAGGAATATTAAAAAATGTGCAAATATTCACTCCGCTACCTTCAGTTATCTAGTAGAAGTATGCATGTGACCCATGTTTACTTTTACGTCAAACGATGACTTCTTAAGGTATGAGTGTGCAAAGAACTACAAAGCTATAATTTATCGAGTAACCGGATTCCTTCATTACCAATATTGGTATTCGCGTCAAAAGATAAAATAAAAAAAAGAGAAAAACTAGTTAGGTCGAAAACCTGAAAAGGTGGCTGGCCTAAGCATTTGACAAGTGAAAATTCAAGAACATGCATTCGGAAATTATATTCTGCAAAATTCATCATCTTATCACACAAACACTCGCTTCTACCTTGATATTGATAATTTTATTTTTAAACGAAATTCACTCTGAAGTTGCATTCTTTCAACTTAGATGATCAAGAGAAAGATAAATAAGTACTAAGAAGAGAATAAAAGACACATATTATGACTAGTTATGAACTAAACAAATGTTCAACATGACTTGCTTGAAAGGAAATAAACTAGTAGTCAAATTCAAACTGGGACAAATTTAAGAAAGTTGATCCATACGTCGAAACTGGGGCAAAATTTTCGTACGAAAATTTTGAGACTGATCAAAGCAAAGCAGGCATGGAAGACAAAAAAAAAAGAAAAATCTCAGAATAGAATACACATCGACAGCTGACAAAAACGCAGTTCCGCAAAAGAAAGAAAAGGCACAAACACACTCTCTGACCAAATGAAACAAATTTTGATCAGAATTTTGATGAATCATCACTGGGCAAATTTTCTCAGAAAAATTTGTGAAAAAGCTGATCTCCAATATCAACAGCTGACAAGCTTACAAGCTGTGACGACTTTGAAAAATGACTGTCTGCAAAAAGAAAAGCAAAAGCAAAGACCAAATAGAGGAAAGAAGGGATGCCGGGGCAATGACTTTTTGAATTGTCGGGATGACCGAACACGCACAGTATAAAACTTCGTGTTACAAAATTTTTGACAATTTTTCGATCTTTGTCGCTGTATAATCAGCATTGCTTTTTGCATAAAATTTTTTATTTCTAGCAAAATGAATTTTTCTCACTATCATTAAAAAAAATCACAAATTTGACATCAAAACTCTTTTGAGACGTAGTTCTCTAAAAATTTTCACGAGATGCAGTTCTCGTCATAAAAACTTTTTGAGACGTAGTTCTTATTCAAATCTTTTCACGAGACGACTGTCTCATTTTTCAAATTTTTCCTTGAGCCGACTATGCTCTATCACGAGACGACTGTCTCATTTTTTCAAATTTTAACTTGAGTCGACTGTGCTCTATCACGAGACGACCGTCTCTTTTTTCAAATTTTTCCTTGAGCGATATATCGCGAGACGACTGTCTCATTTTTCAAGTTTTACCTTGAGTCGACTGTGCTCTATCACGAGACGACTGTCTCATTCTACCTTGAGTTTTAAACCGACTGTGTTTTCTTTCTATCACGAGACGACCTATCTCAATTCCAAGTTTTTACCTTGAACCGACTGTATTCCATCACGAGACGACTGTCTCATTTTAAAAAAATTTCCATGAACCGACTGTATTCCATCACGAGACGACTGATCTCATTTTCAAATTTTTCCAAGAACCGACTGTTCTTTTCATCGAGACGACTGATCTCATTTTTTAAATTTATCTTTTAGTCGACTGTGCTTTTCATCGAGACGACCGATCTCATTTTAAATCAATCTTTTAGCCGACTGTGCTTTTCATCGATACGACTGATCTCATTTTTAAATCAATCCTTTAGCCGACTGCGCTTTTCATCAAGACGACTGTTCATATTTTTTTAAAATATATCTTTTAGCCGACTGTGTTTTTCATCGAGACGACTGATCTCATTTTTAAATCAATCCTTTAGCCGACTGCGCTTTTCATCGAGACAACTGTTCTCATTTTTATAAATATATCTTTTAGCCGACTATGCTTTTCATCGAGACGACTGATCTTACTTTTAAATCTATCTTTTAGCCGACTGTGTATTACATCGAGACGACTGATCTCATCTTAATTTTATCTTAAACCGACTGCGCTACATTATGAGATGACTGATCTCATCTCAAATATTATTTTTGGCCGATTGTGCTCTACTGAGAGACGACTGATCTCATTTCAATTTTATCATAAGCCGACTGTGTTGCACTGTGAGACGACTGATCTCGTTTTGACTATAATTCTGGAAATAAGGTGACTATACTCAAGTTCTCTCGCTCTCTCCAGACAAAATGTGGTATCTCCTTATCTTTGTCCAATCCTTCTCCAAAGGATTGAACAAAGAGAGGCAACTGTAGACACCCCATTTTGTCCGGGTTATCGTCCCGATTTTATTTGATAAACTCGATTAAGCTTAAAATCTTAATTTATACGATTAAATTTATTTTAGGTTAATTTGAGGCTATATGGACGTACATGATTGTTTAGAATTCTAACGAGACCGCGCATAAATAAGAAATGGTCGCAATAATCGAATATTTATACGAGAGGGATCATATTTGCCCAAAACAGAAGATAGAAAACCCAAGGTTTTGCAAAATCCTTGCGTGCCATTTTTGCAATTTCGAAAACAAGGGTACTTGTTATGTAATACGAAAAATGAATGAAAATTCAATCGAAAGAATCGGTCGCCGCTGCCACTGCCGATGCCCGCGCCCGCGATCGCCGCTCCACGCGCAGAAGAAGCGGTCGTGGAGCTCACCACGTCATCAGCGCCTTGCTCGCGGCATGGACGCTATATATATGGGGGTCGCCGGCGACCGGGAGAGGAGGACCGACGGGAAGCAAAAAAAAAAAAAAAAAAAAGAGAGAGAGAAAGGAATCGGCGAAGAAGAATAGCTGCGCGTCTCAACTGCTTTGAGCAGCACCGCGCCGCCGTACCGCCGACAATCCCGATTTACCGGCCGAAACAATAACGAATCCAACTCACGTTCAAACCCAAAGGTAACACTCTCAAAAAACTCTCATTAGCATTTAAACCTCTAGTAGATCACAAGCCAACGCCGCCGGGCGAGCCACGGCGGCGAAATAATAAAAACATTTTTATCCCGAGATTACACCCTTAAATATCTCGGCGTACAAGCGTCGAAACTAAATTTTGACACTGCCATTGAATCCGGAACCATCGAAAATGTTGGGTTACATATATGGTTTGCGATGGCCGGTCGTCATTATAAAACTTGAATCTGGCGCGGGGCTTAGCCCCTGTGAGTTTCGTTGTTGGATTTATTTTGTTGTATGAATTATGTTGGGTTTATGATTTGTATTTGAATATATTCTCGTTATTTGTGCATGCGTGTTCGAGCGTGCCGCGGGTGTGTCGTGTGGTTGGTGACCCCGTAGGCACGAGAGAGTGCTTGGTTATGTGCGTGTGAGGTTTGGGTGTTAGTTTTGATCGGATTTGAGCTGTGCAGAGCATTTTCGGTCGACCGATTCTTGTTTCGGTCGACCGAAACTTGCGTGCAGCCCGTTGATAAGTTCGGGTCTTGTATTGTTTTTGTTACCCCTTCACCATTTTCCCTTCTTCCCCGACCTAGAGCTCTTCTGGTTGACCTAGGTGAGTCCCCATCTCTTCCTCCCTTGGTTCCTTAGCCTTGATCACCCTATATTTCTCTCCTTCACACTCTTGGCTCTCTTGACCTAGTTTTCCCCTGGGTGGTTGCTAGTGTGGTGAGGTCGTGTTCTTGAGAATTTTCTGCCGAGCCCTCGAGGTGAGTGGTTTGCACCTCTTGCTTGTATGTGATTGTGGTGTTGGTATGTGCTAATGTGATGATTTATGTGATGCAAACATGATTACATGACATTTGCAAATTGTGGTGGAAACCCTAGATTTCGTGATATGTGGTTTATGAGTATATTGTGATGCTAGCATGATGGTAATGTGTGATTACAACTTGCTAGTGTGATTTGGTATCTATGAGCATGTTATCGGTAGCTATGAAATTTGGACATCGGTTGGGAGTACCTTTTTATATTGTGGAAATGATGGATAATGTGCATTGTTGGTTATGTGATTGGTTTGGAAATTTGGAAAGCGTAGAATCGTTGCATGTCTATCACTAGTACTTATGCGATTGGTGTGCCCAATGTGAGTATTGTTGTGATTAGAGACATTGACAACGTGAGCGCTAATGAGACTTGTTAAATAAAAATATTTGTGGTGGGACTCTTTCGTTGGACTGCATCGCCTAGGTTCGCTCTCCCGTGAGTCGAGAGGATATCGACCGGGATCGTGATCCAGGAGGATCTTGGGTCAAGGAAGTTAGGTTTGCTTTTAATGTTTTAATTGCTGTAATAGAAGTTAGGTTTGTAATGTTTTCTATTAATACAAGCAAAGAAAAACAAAGTGGTGATTCGGCCACACCAAATCTCTCTCTCTCTCATTCGGACATTTCCTCCTAGCCCCTCTAGATCTAATTACACCGAGTTCCTTAGACATCCCTTGGGGATTCGGATCAAGTTGGTATCAGAGCTAGACGTGAGGAGTGCTTAGGACCGTTGTCCGAAGACATGGTAGCTCAAACGAGGAACAAGAGTCAAGGCAAAGAAGTGGAGGATTCATCATCGGAGCACAATCATCCTATCATGGAGGAACATGGAGATGCACGCATCACTCGGATTGAGGAGCGTTTGGCGTGGTTCGAGGATGAGTTCAAGACCATGGCAACCAAGACGGACGAGACTCTCACAAAGTTGGCGAACACGACAAATGAGCAGATCTCAAGTTTGGTGCACCTCATGAAGGAGATGGCCATGAGCCAAGCAAGGGCGGCTACAACCAACCAGCCACGGGCATGGAGCGAGGGGAGCCTTCCCATATGCCGGATGATGTTGAAACCCCAAGGCGCCTCGGCAAGGAGCCCATGCAAGAGGAGGCCGAGATGCAAACCATTTGGAGCATGCAAGGCGCGGTCCAAGGCATGGCCCCATTCAAGGTAGATGCAAAAGTGGAGCTTCCCGTATACAATGGGGAAGTGAATGGAGAGAAGATAGATGGCTGGATCGATCAACTAGAGAGTTACTTTGCTCTCTACAACTATGGAGACTCGCAACGTCTTGCGTTCGCAAGGCTCAAGTTGGCGTCCCATGCACTTATTTGGTGGAATGCACATCTACGGGAGTATGGTTCCATGGGAATCACGTGGGCGGCATTCAAGACACAACTCAAGGAACAATTCTATCCCGTGGGATACGAGGAAGCGAGGTGGAAGGCATGGCAATTCCTGCAGCAAGGAGAAGCCCAAAGTGTGCAAGAGTACACAACCGAATTTCGTAGGCAAGCCTTGGTGATGGGAGTGCGGCTACAAGACCCGGAGGTTCTTCGAAAATATTTGGCGGGATTACGTGAAGAATTGTTGAAGAAGTTGATTTGAATCCGTTAAGGATATCAATGATGCATGCAAGAGGCCATGGTCTATGAGAAGATTAGGATGCGTGGAATGCCCAAACCGAACGCCAAGGGTGGATCGGGTGCAATGAAGGGGGCGGCTCAAGCAACTACTCAAGAGAAGACAAAGGCCAAGACTTGTACGCATTGCAACAAGAAGGGGCACACTCAAGCCGAGTGTTGGACTCTCCATCCAGAGATGGCGCCAAAGAGAGACAAGGGAGCCGTGGGCAAGGGCAAGACTCTAGTCACTACGGTAGAAGAGAGGAGCCGATCACCCTCAAGATGGAGGAGGCGGACCCAACCCTTGCACTCATGATCTGAGCCAAGGTGGAGGTGATTCCAGAGGCTAAGGACCCTCATAATGATAAGGAGCGAGAAGAGCTCTTTACAATGAACATTCAGGTAAAATCTGACATAGTGCAATGCATTGTAGATCCTGGATGTCAAAAGAAATCTGGTTTCGGAGGCATTAGTTAACCAATTGTATTTGGAGACTATCCCTTACGAGACACCTCAAGTGTTGGAGTGGCTAAACAATTCAAGCGGGAAGATGGAAGTCACACGATGTTGTAAGATCAAGTTCGCGGTGTCGGCGTGGTTCATTGATGAAGTGATATGCGAAGTGATTTCCATTGACGTGTCCATATTATCCTCGGAAATCCATACTATGGGATCGAGATGCGACCTATCTTCGGCGGGCTCAACAATACATTCTCGTTAAAGAAGGCAAGACGTTCACCATGGAGGACAAAGGGGAAAAGCAACCATGGCGAAGGAGGTGCCTAAAAATATTGCACTTTTTGTCAAAGACACAACTCTTGCAAGAAGGGATATGTGTGGCAACCTCAAGAAAGATGCTAAGATTCATTGCGGAGCAATGAATCCTATAGAGGGGAGGCTTGATCCAGGAGGATCTTGGGTCAAGGAAGACAAAGTGGACATGACTTGGGTGCATGGCAAGGCATGGCCAAGGTGCTGCCAAGGCGCGGCATGGGCGAGGCATAGGCGCGGCAAAGGTGCGGCCAAGGTTCTGCCAAGGCGCGACATGGGCGCGGCATGGACGCGGCAAGGGCGCGGCATGGACGCGGCATGGGCGCGGCACTGGCGCATCACAGGCACGGCCTAGGCACGGGTATGCGGAAGGCCAAGGGATGCGGGCGTATGCGGAAGTCCAGCGGGCGCGGGCGCGGGCGCGGGGCATGCGCGGAAGGCCAGCGGGCACGCGGGGCGCGCGGAAGGCCCAGCGGCGCGGCAGCTGCGCAGAAGACCAGCGGGCGCGCACGCGGCAGGCCAGCGGGCGCGCGCGGAAGGCCAGCGGTGTGCGTGGCGCGGCAGAACAGCAGGGGCGTGCGGAAGACTAAGGGGTGGCTCAAGGCATCCCCACTAAGTAGTTATTGTATTTGCTTTTAATGTTTTAATTGCTGTAATAGAAGTTAGGTTTGTAATGTTTTCTATTAATACAAGCAAAGAAAAACAAAGTGGTGATTCGGCCACACCAAATCTCTCTCTCTCTCATTCGGCCATTTCCTCCTAGCCCCTCTAGATCTAATTACACCGAGTTCCTTACACATTCCTTGGGGATTCGGATCAGATCGAAATGGGACGATGTGGGAGCCGGAGGTCCATATTTGTTGTCTCGAGAAGAGACCGGTGGGCGTAGTTAAGGCCAGCCCGAGGCCAGGGTGGCGGCTACGACACCAGGCGAGGCTTGAATCGGAAATTCGGAAAGGCCGGTATATCAAGTAACTCCCTTAAGGCCAAAAGGGATCGCCCCCGCTGTAGGGTACTGGGGGACGCGATGTGCACCGTGTTTGACCCAGATCCTTGGTGCTGCGTGTACCAAAAGGGTGTGTTGCGTTGCAAATGAGAAAGGACTAACGGGTGGTTAGTCTAGCAAACGCTAACATAAGAAATTAAAGAATAATTGGTTTGGCATGGGATCGCGATATTTACATGATGATGTCATTTGGCTATGGTAATGCTTTACTTGGCTTTGTGTGGCTTGTGTTGTGGTTTGGATTTGTTTGTGGTGAGAGGTGCCGCGATTGTTATTCGCGCCGCTCACTGAGTCATTATGACTCACCCCGTTGTTTTCTTCTCTTTCAGATCCGTTAGATCGTGGGAAGGCACCGGCAAGAGGGTGCTAACTTCCCAACGCTAGCTCGAAAGGATTTTGGGAAGGTATACTTTTGGGATGGGACTTAATTGTGTATAGCTTTAGTTGTATAGTGCAATCATGTAAGAATTAACTCTTGGAAGCACTAACTTACATTTTGATATTTTCGGGTGTTTGTAAACCCCTTTAGAGTTGTAAACCTTAGTTGAGAAGGTTTAGATCTCTAAAGGTTATATGTTTTAAGCTTATGATGTAAATGAACTTCTATGTTATACTTTTGTGCAAAGGAGTCTCCGATTTGGAATTTGAACCTTTACGCAAGTGTATTTGGATATTTGGGTCCTTGTAACACTCGTTGATGAATGAAATTATGGTTTGATCAAAATATGGATACTTGAGTTCTTAAAGTTCGTATTTTCGATGTTTCGGAAAATGTTTTATTCGATGAAGTTTGAGTGTGCTTTTGGTCGGGATTCGATACCTGCATGTGTATTTTGGTCATATGTGAATGAGTTTATGATGTTTGAATGATTTAGAAAAATGTTTAAGAAAATGGGGTGTTGAGTAATTTGTTGCTGAAAATCTGTTCTTGCAGAAACTGCAGGTATCGGTCGACCGAAATTTTGGATCGGTCGACCGAAACCTGGAGTTGTTCTGATCTACGTTTCTGGTCGACTTCCGGTCGACCGATAAATCATTTCGGTCGACCGAAAAATAGCTCTGTAATTCGTCTTCAAAATTTTCGTATTTGGCTTCCGAATTTGATTTCGATGCTTCGAGGGGTTCTTATAATTACTAACTAAGGGTTTTACAATCCCAAAACTTTTGGAAAAATACAGGTCGAGCCGGTATTTCGGAAACATAGTTTTAAGTGCATTTTCGTTAAGTTTTTAAAGAGTTTGGGCCTTAGATTGCTTAGGATCCTCTGGTGTCATCTGGGGAGATTGATACCTTAGTATCCCATGCAAACTGAGTTTGGTCTGAGACCGAACCGCCTCCCCCGCGGGTTCTCGTCTCGGACTGATTGTCCAGGTTGCGGCTCATCCTGATTTGAATTTAGAGATTTGAAATAAATTCTTGATTGTTTAAGCTTCCGCAAAACTATTTATCTCGAATTTTATTCCTTTGCGAAAAATTATTTCCCTCCGTCGCGGCCCTCGGCTCGCGGGTCGTGACAGTTATGGTATCAGAGCATTGTGTAACTTAGTGCTTCCTAAACAACTAAAACTTGTAAACTGATGGGTTGTGAAAACGAGAGTAGGGCGATTAGAGTAAATCGTTGATTAGGTCGTTGTGGTTGCAGGATGCCGCCACGTGGTCGTCCGCGTCGGGTTCCGAGTCCGGATTTACCGGAGGAGCCGCGAGTTAGCGAGGATATGGTTAGGGCCCTACGGGATGTCGTTCGGGCTGTGTTGGACGAGCGCGAGGCCGAGCGAGCTGAGAATCCCCAGGTCCCGGAACCTATTCCTGTTCCCGGAGTGGGTGAGGCCGTCCCGGTACAGGCAGAAGTAGTCATTGAGGATCCAATGCAGGAGAGATATTTGCGTTACTTGGGCCGATTTCATAAGCTGCGACCGCCGAGTTTTGAGGGTGGTTCTGATCCGGATACGGCCGACACTTGGCTCCTAGCTGTGGAGAAACTATTTAAAACTTTGAATTGTCCGATGGAATTCCGGGTACCATTAGCGGCTTTTACATTTTCGGGAGAAGCCGAGCATTGGTGGAAAAGTGTGGAGGATCGGATTGGGCAATTTGGTTCATGGGCTGAGTTCTTAGTGTTGTTCAACCGACAGTATGTTCCGGAGTCCGTGAAAAGGACGAAGGAAGAGGAGTTTGAGAGACTGAAGCAGGGTGGTATGTCCGTCTGGGAATACCATGCCAAATTTATGGCGTTATCGAGATATGTCCCGCATCTTCGAGCTGACGAGTTGCGGATGGCGAGGAAATTTCGAAATGGTTTGAAGTGGGATATAATAAGTAGAATGGCAGGGAAGGAATACACCACGGTCCACCAGACCTTGGAGAGGGCGCAGAATATTGAGGCCGACTGGGCCCGTGAGAAATCCGAGAGAGTGCAGAATGATCCGAAGGGAAAGGAAAATTTGTGCCTAAGAAGAGAAAGTTTGGCGTCTCCGCTGATACCCGAACCATCTCAAGTGGGGAGGGTAGGCAGCCGAGACCAATGTCGGAGATCGAGTGCTTTTACTGCCATGAGAAGGGCATTACAAATATCAGTGTCCACGGTTACCGCCGGGGCAGCAGCAGTCGCAGGGGCAGTCAGGGGTACAGTTTCGGCAGCCGCAGCAGAGGGCACCATTTCCGCAGCCGAGACCGCAGTATCAGCAGTACCGACCGCCGTTTCCGCAGCAGTCTCAGGGGAGTTCCGCGACAAGACCAGCAGGGCAGCAAGGACCACCACCGAGAGTTCCGGGGAGAGTTAACGCATTGACGAGTGAGGAAGCAGGTGGTAGTTCGACGCTATAGCAGGTACTTTGCCAGTTTGTAGTTTATCAGCATTTGTACTGTTTGATTCGGGTGCTACCCATTCTTTTGTTTCGTCGAGTTTTGCTGCTAAATTACCCGTATATCTTGTTAAATATGATTGTATGTTTGAGGTTTCTACTCCTGCGGGTCACGTATTGTTTTCCGATTGTCGTTTTTGTGGGTGTGAGATTCGAGTCGGGGATCGAACTCTACACGCCGATTTAGTTGTTTTAGACATGTCGGATTTTGATGTCATCTTGGGAATGGATTGGTTGGCTGGCAACTATGCTAAGATAGATTGCCGAACCAAAGTCATCTCTTTTAAAATACCGCATACACCGAAATTCAAATTTTGTGGTGACGATTTTGGGGTAGGAATTCCTTTTATCAGTGCAATGAAGGCAAGCAAGATGCTTGGGCAGGGTTGTACAGGATATTTGGCATATTTGATAAACCCATCGCTGGAGACCGACGAACTGAATAGTATTTCTATCGTAATGAATTTCCTGATGTTTTTCCGGAGGAATTACCCGGATTACCTCCTGTTCGTGAGACCGAGTTTCAGATTGAGTTGGTACCTGGAGCGACCCCGATATCCAGGGCACCTTATAGAATGGCTACCACAGAGTTGGCTGAGCTAAAGGCTCAAATTGAAGAGTTGTTAGATAAGGGTTTCATCCGACCGAGCGCATCGCCTTGGGGTGCGCCGGTTCTGTTTGTCAAGAAGAAAGATGGGAGTTTAAGGATGTGTATAGATTATAGACAGCTTAATCAGGTTACGGTTAAGAACAAATATCCTTTGCCCCGTATCGATGACTTATTTGACCAGTTACAGGGAGCCGCAGTGTTTTCGAAAATTGATTTGAGGTCAGGGTATTATCAGTTAAGAGTTAGAGATGAGGACGTGCCGAAGACAGCCTTTCGTACTCGGTATGGTCACTATGAATTTCTTGTTATGCCGTTTGGATTGACAAATGCACCAGCAGCGTTCATGGATATGATGAATCGCATTTTTCAACCTTACCTAGACCGTTTTGTGGTGGTATTCATAGATGATATACTGGTATATTCCCGTAGTGAGGAGGATCATGCGGATCATTTGAGACAAGTCTTGCAAGTTCTTCGCGAGAGGCAGTTGTTCGCGAAACTTAGCAAGTGTGATTTCTGGATGACTGAAGTGCATTTCTTGGGGCACGTAATCTCTCGTGAGGGCGTGGCGGTAGACCCGGCAAAGGTTGACGCAGTCCTACGGTGGGATCGACCCAAGAATGCAACCGAAGTCCGTAGCTTTTTGGGTTTGGCTGGTTATTACCGGCGTTTTATTGAGGGCTTCGCGAGGTTAGCTAGTGCGTTGACTAAGCTTACCCGGAAAGCCGTTCGTTTTGAGTGGAACGATGCCTGTGAGGAAAGTTTTCAAAAGTTGAAACACTTGTTGACTACCGCACCAGTTTTAGCTTTACCCGATGATCAGGGTGGGTTCGTTGTATATAGTGATGCGTCTTTTATCGGTTTGGGATGTGTGTTGATGCAGAGAGGCAGAGTGATAGCTTATGGCTCTAGACAGTTGAAAACCCATGAGGGTAACTATCCGTACATGATCTCGAATTGGCTGCCGTGATTTTTGCATTAAAACTGTGGAGACATTATTTATACGGTGAGGAGTTCGAAATATATACTGATCATAAAAGTTTACAGTATATCTTTTCTCAAAAGGAGCTGAATTTACGACAAAGGCGATGGATCGAATACTTGAAGGATTTCAAGTGCAATATCCTCTATCACCCTGGGAAGGCGAATGTCGTAGCTGACGCACTCAGCCGGAAGAGCTCGGCTAGGCTAGCTGGAATATCTATGAGAGAGTGGGACTTGGCGGAGCAGTTTACCCACCTGGGCATACGCGCATTTGAGCGTGAGCCGGGGGTTCTCTTCGCCACATATCGTGTGAGCCGGAGCTACTTCAGAGGCTGAGGGCGGCACAGCAGGACGACACCACCTTGCAGGAGATACGTGGGCGCCTTGGGTCTGGAGAGATATCGGAATATCGTGTAGGTGCCGATGATATTATCAGATTCAGAGGCAGGATATGTGTACCGAGATCAGATGAGCTGAGGCATCAGATCCTATCAGAGGCTCACAGCAGTAGACTATCAGTCCATCCTGGAGGAACAAAGATGTATAGAAATTTACGACAGCAGTTTTGGTGGCCAGGCATGAAGAAAGACGTCCGACAATTTGTGGCTCAGTGTATAGTTTGCCAGCAGGTGAAAGCAGAGCGACTTAGACCAGGTGGTTACCTTCAGCCATTAGAGGTACCATCGTGGAAGTGGGAAGATGTCACCCTCAGACAGATGGGCAGTCAGAGCGGACTCTACAGACTTTAGAGGATATGTTACGGGCTTGTGCATTGGATTTTAGCGGTAGTTGGGACGAACACTTATCTCTGGTAGAGTTCGCCTACAACAACAGCCACCATAGCAGTATCGGCATGGCGCCACATGAGGCGTTGTATGGCAGGCGATGCCGTACACCCTTGTTTTGGGATGACATGGTGGATACGGGGGCTGTGAGTACGGATGTTGTCGAGGAAGCTAACCAGAAGATCAAAGTGATCCGTCAACGACTTGTGACCGCACAATCCCGTCAAAAATCATATGCGGATCGACGTCGTCGAGCGTTAGAGTTTCAGGTGGATGACATGGTTTTTCTTCGGGTGTCGCCATTGAAAGGGGTACAACGCTTTGGTATGAAGGGCAAGCTGAGTCCGAGGTTTATTGGTCCTTTCAGGATTATAGAGCGGATCGGAAACGCAGCATACAGATTGGACTTACCAGAATGGCTTTCACATGTACACGACGTTTTCCATGTCTCGATGTTGCGGAAGTACTTGGGCGACCCATCCCAGGCTACTTCGTCGTCGTCGCTTCCCATCCAGGAGGATCTTACTTTTGAAGAGCGTCCGGTTCGTATTCTCGATGGGAAGGACAAGGTCCTGAGGAACAAATCGGTTCCTCTGGTCAAGGTTCTTTGGCGCAGTCAGCGGTTCGAGGAGGCTACCTGGGAACCAGAGGTTGATATGCGTGCGCGTTTCCCTCACTTGTTTGTTTCGGAGGACCGAAACCCTTAAGTGGGGAGGGTTGTGAGGTTCGTTGTTGGATTTATTTTGTTGTATGAATTATGTTGGGTTTATGATTTGTATTTGAATATATTCTCGTTATTTGTGCATGCGTGTTCGTGCATGCCGCGGGTGTGTCATGTGGTTGGTGACCCCGTAGGCACGAGAGAGTGCTTGGTTATGTGCGTGTCGAGGTTTGGGTGTTAGTTTTGACCGGATTTGTGCTGTGCAGAGCATTTTCGGTCGACCGATTCTTGTTTCGGTCGACCGAAACTTGCGTGCAGCCCGTGGATAAGTTCGGGTCTTGTATTGTTTTTGTTACCCCTTCACCATTTTCCCTTCTTCCCCGACCTGGAGCTCTTCTGGTTGACCTAGGTGAGTCCCCATCTCTTCCTCCCTTGGTTCCTTAGCCTTGATCACCCTATATCTCTCTCCCTCACACTCTTGGCTCTCTTGACCTAGTTTTCCCCCGGGTGGTTGCGAGTGTGGTGAGGTCGTGTTCTTGAGAATTTTCTGCCGAGCCCTCGAGGTGAGTGATTTGCACCTCTTGCTTGTATGTGATTGTGGTGTTGGTATGTGCTAATGTGATGATTTATGTGATGCAAACATGATTACATGACATTTGCAAATTGTGGTGGAAACCCTAGATTTCGTGATATGTGGTTTATGAGTATATTGTGATGCTAGCATGATGGTAATGTGTCATTACAACTTGCTAGTGTGATTTGGTATCTATGAGCATGTTATCGGTAGCTATAAAATTTGGACATCGGTTGGGAGTACCTTCTTATATTGTGGAAATGATGGATAATGTGCATTGTTGGTTATGTGATTGGTTTGGAAATTTGGAAAGCGTAGAATCGTTGCATGTCTATCACTAGTACTTATGCGATTGGTGTGCCCAATGTGAGTATTGTTGTGATTAGAGACATTGACAACGTGAGACTTGTTAAATGAAAATATTTGTGGTGGGACTCTTTCGTTGGACTGCATCGCCAAGGTTCGCTCTCCCGTGAGTCGAGAGGATATCGACCGGGATCGAAATGGGACGATGTGGGCGCCGGAGTTCCATATTTGTTGTCTCGAGAAGAGACCGGTGGGCGTAGTTAAGGCCACCCCGAGGCCAGGGTGGCGGCTACGAGACCAGGCGAGGCTTGAATCGGAAATTCCGGAAAGGCCGGTATATCAAGTAACTCTCTTAAGGCCAAAAGGGATCGCCCCCGCTGTAGGGTACTGGGGGACGCGATGTGCACCGTGTTTGACCCAGATCCTTGGTGCTGCGTGTACCAAAAGGGTGTGTTGCGTTGCAAATGAGAAAGGACTAACGGGTGGTTAGTCTAGCAAACGCTAACATAGGAAATTAAAGAATAATTGGTTTGGCATGGGATCGCGATATTTACATGATGATGTCATTTGGCTATGGTAATGCTTTACTTGGCTTTGTGTGGCTTGTGTTGTGGTTTGGATGTGTTTGTGGTGAGAGGTGCCGCGATTGTTATTCGCGCCGCTCACTGAGTCATTATGACTCACCCCGTTGTTTTCTTCTCTTTCAGATCCGTTAGATCGTGGGAAGGCACCGGCAAGAGGGTGCTAACTTCCCAACGCTAGCTCGAAAGGATTTTGGGAAGGTATACTTTTGGGATGGGACTTAATGTGTATAGCTTTAGTTGTATAGTGCAATCATGTAAGAATTAACTCTTGGAAGCACTAACTTACATTTTTATATTTTCGGGTATTTGTAAACCCCTTTAGAGTTGTAAACCTTAGTTGAGAAGGTTTAGATCTCTAAAGGTTATATGTTTTAAGCTTATGATGTAAATGAACTTCTATGTTATACTTTTGTGCAAAGGAGTCTCCGATTTGGAATTTGAACCTTTACGCAAGTGTATTTGGATATTTGGGTCCTTGTAACACTCGTTGATGAATGAAATTATGGTTTGATCAAAATATGGATACTTGAGTTCTTAAAGTTCGTATTTTCGATGTTTCGGAAAATGTTTTATTCGATGAAGTTTGAGTGTGCTTTTGGTCGGGATTCGATACCTGCATGTGTATTTTGGTCATATGTGAATGAGTATATGATGTTTGAACGATTTAGAAAAATGTTTAAGAAAATGGGGTGTTGAGTATTTTGTTGCTGCAAATCTGTTCATGCAGAAACTGCAGGTATCGGTCGACCGAAATATTGGATCGGTCGACCGAAACCTGGAGTAGTTCTGATCTACGTTTCTGGTCGACTTCCGGTCGACCGATAAATCATTTCGGTCGACCGAAAAATAGCTCTGTAATTCGTCTTCAAAATTTTCGTATTTGGCTTCCGAATTTGATTTCGATGCTTTGAGGGGTTCTTATAATTACTAACTAAAGGTTTGACAATCCCAAAACTTTCGGAAAAATACAGGTCGAGCCGGTATTTCGAAAACATAGTTTTAAGTGCATTTTCATTAAGTTTTTAAAGAAGTTTGGGCCTTAGATTGCTTAGGATCCTCTGGCGTCATCTGGGGAGATTGACACCTTAGTATCCTATGCAAACTGAGTTTGGTCTGAGACCGAACCGCCTCCCCCGCGGGTTCTCGTCTCGGGCTGATTGTCCAGGTTGCGGCTCATCCTGATTTGAATTTAGAGATTTGAAATAAATTCTTGATTGTTTAAGCTTCCGCAAAAACTATTTATCTCGAATTTTATTCCTTTGCGAAAAATTATTTCCCTCCGTCGCGGCCCTCGGCTCGCGGGTCGTGACAGCCCCCGCGCAGAGCCGTTTTCAAACAGGCTCGGCCGGTTTCAATCCGACCGAGCCAAGTTCAATTAGATCGAGCCCAATTTCATTCTGACCGAGCTATTTCAATCCGGTTGAGCCCAAATCAATTCTGATCGAGCCATTTTCAATTCTTACCGAGCCATTTTAATTCTGACTTAGCCATTTTAACCCTAGGAACCTATTTAGTGATCCAAATATATTTTTAATCAGTTTTAATCACTTTTAATAGGATTTTAAGCTATAATTTCATGGTATTCGATAATAAAGATGGCTCAAAACATAAAAAAAACATCATAAATCTTTTAAAATAAGGTTAGAGTGATGCGGTTAACCGATCTCTACACCTTATTAAATTATTTAAAATATAAAAAAAGAATAAATCTTAAAACATTTTAAAAAAAAGGTTAGAGTGAGGCGGTTAACCGATCTCTATACCTTAATAAAAATTTTTAAAAAACATAAAAATTAATAAATATAAAATCTTATAAATATCTTTTGGGTTAGAGTGAGGCGGTTAACCGATCTCTACTCCCTTATCCAAATAAATAAATAAATAAATGAGATTAGAATGAGGTGGTTATCCGAACTCTATATCTCGGAAAAAATATATTTTCACACGTCAAAATTAAGAAGAAGCCAAAACACGCGCAGTCGATAACATATAAATATCATAAATAAAAATGATGAATCCCAATTTTAAAAAAATATAAGCCGTTGAATTGAGAGTACCATCTTCGGAGGGGTGCTGTGGGGGTGTTCTATCTTCCCCACACGAAACCGACAACGAACTCAAGAATCCCAACGTGCCTTATCCCGGTTTCCTAATTTTTCATAAAAATTAGGTGGCGACTCCAAACTTTCTTTCCCCCATCCGGAGGAAGGTCGTCAACAGTGACCAATATATTAATCTGATATCACTGTTAATTATGAAAAGAGTTTAGGAAAAATATTGGAATAAGTTCAAATTCGTCCCTAATTTTGTGTTGTTCTCTAAAATAAACTTATACTTGTTTATTCAGATAATTACTTAATCAAAGTAAAATACATATATCTAATTTTTTTTTTAAAAAAAAATTTGAATACGAAACTTTTTGTAAAAATGCTTACAAATAAATCGTTGAAAATTTGTACAAGTACAAGATATTATACAAATTTACAGTAACTCATTTGACCTAATTTTAAGCATTTTCACGAAAAATTTTGAACTAGAAAGTTATAAATTTTGATTTGATCTACAGCTTTATAGTTAAATATTTTTCGAAATAATGTCAAGCTGTGCGTTGAAATAATGATCAAACTTTTCATCATCAATTCAGCACACTATTTGATATTTTTTTTAAAAAAAATATTCAACTAGAAAATTGTAAATCACATAAAAATCTATAACTTTGTAGTTTAAAATTTTTCATAAAAATGCGTAAAAATGTATCAAATAAGCTGCCAAAAATTTTATATTGTATCTCAAGATAGGTGCTAAATTTGATCGACGACGGGGATCGCGGCCGCATGCGACGCGCCGCAAGGATCCGCGTCAGGTTGCATTGTTTGCTTAGCATTGCATTTGCATGTATATATGTGTGCTTGAACGGGTTTGGTGCGAGCTAGTCGTAGCGTAGATTGAGTGTGTGAGAGCGGGGTTCGTCGCGTGTCGGGCCGAGCTCGTGGCAAGCTTGTTTTTGTGTTGGCCGAGTTTTTCGGTCGACCGATAGTGTTATCGGTCGACCGAAACTTGGCGGGTGAGCGTATTTAAGTTTGACACTTATGCGTTTTGAAGAGTTATTTCAACCCTTCTTCCTTGAGCCCGAGCTCTGGTGCCCTAGGTATGATTCCCTAGTTTCTCCCTCTCTTTCTCTAGTTAATCTCATGTGCTCTCTCTCTTCTTCCTCGATCTCTAGCCTTTATCCTCGCATTGGTGGCCGTGGTAGAGAGTTCTCCGGCTAGGGAGAGGAAAATTTCGGGCTAGGAGTGCGTAAGACCTAAGGTGAGCGGTTGAGCACCGAGTGCTTGTGATTGTGCTTGTGCGAAAGCATATCTCCTTATGTGGATTTATATATGTAGCATGTTATGTTGATTGATATGCTATTTTAGGGTTATATCCCTTGGATGTGAATATGATGAATGAGATCATGCTTATATGCCTTGGATGCTCATTTATGCTAATAGCATGCTAGTTATGACTTGCGTATTGCAAATCATGTTTGGTTCGTATATATGAACGTGTGATTGATTTGGCAAATTTTTATAACTATGTGGATTCATGTGATTGCTTGCGAGTAGATAGAGTAATATGACTCTAGGGACACTCGTTTGCATGTGCCTTAATGAGGAATCGTACTCGGAAGTTGTCTCCATGCCGGGGCTCGGGTGGCGACTTGCCACGGGAATTAACCCATGAGGCGAGGGCTCGAGTTTGGGAGGGCATCGGGAGTTCGAGCTAGAGTACTTGGTTGTTAAAAACATCTTTGAGTGCTTACCCATATGTGTATTCGGAGCCTCTATCCCGTCCAATCCGTGGGGCCACGAGCCGGGATTTGGGACGAGGGATTGAAGAGGTTAGAGTATACGGGTACGAGCATTTGTTTTGCCTCTACGGGAGGCCGGCGGAGCGGTGTGATCACCGGTTGGCCTCGGTGGTGCCCGTGAGTGCGAGACTTGGTTGCGTATAGCGTAAAATGGCCAAGTATGTGACGCCCCGTTTCCGGGGGTCGGAATTTAGGTGGAAAATATACAAATGATACGGGTGTTATGAGCTAGTACTTCCGGAATACAATACATAAATTTCAAACTATTTAAATACACAGCGGAAACTGAAAAATACATTTTTACATTTTCCTTTATTTCCCCGACTAACATCTGAACCCCGAATCTCGCTCTACGATCGTCGGCGGTCCTCGCAACAACCTGCGGGGAAAGTAGTACCGTGAGTATATAAAAATATACTCAGTGAGTGACCCACCCCGGCAACCCCGCAAGGCAACGGCCAGGGCTGCTGTCACACACCAAATAACAACACAAAAACAAGCACTCAAATGCATAAGTTACGTGCTAACATTCCTCAAGGCATACACTTTTCATACTTGTCAAAACCGAATAAAACCAACGAGAAACATAAACATAACCAACAAGGCATATTCGCATAACAAGTAGCAAGCTTACAACTATAAGCTATCGGCTACTAGAAAACAAGCAAGTCATCAACAATAACCAAGAAACACCTTTGACATATAATAAACATCAACAACATCATCAAGATATAAGGTAATCGATCACCCGAAACACAATCCGGTTATGTCATTATCTTTCTTAAGTCAGCATGGACTAAACTACCAAACCAGTTAGTCCTCTCATGTTTATAACGCAACACACCCTTCTGGTACACGCAGCACCAAGGATCTGGGTCAGACACGGTGCACGTCGCGTCCCCCAGTACCCTACAGCAGGGGCGATCCCTTTTGGCCTTAAGGGAGTTACTTGATCTACCGGCCTTTCCGGAATTTCCGATTCAAGCCTCGCCTGGTCTCGTAGCCGCCACCCTGGCCTCGGGCTGGCCTTAACTACGCCCGCCGGTCTCTCTTCTCTCGAGACAACAAATATGGTACTACGGCGCCCACATCGTCCCATTTTGATCCCGGTCGATATCCTCTCGACTCACGGGAGAGCGAACCTAGGCGATGCAGTCCAACGAAAGAGCCCACAACAAATATGGGACTCAGGCGCCCACATCGTCCCATTTCGATCCCGGTCCATAGAAACTATTTGTCTCAGTTTGTTTTGGCTTGAGCGGTAGATGTCCATAGAAGCATGCTTGGATGTGATTTTTGATTGTGTGATTTTTGATTGTGTGAACGTGAATATACATATATGTGTAAGCATGCTTGGATGTGTTGGTATGATAGTCTACGCGGATGAATGCATTAGTATGTTATTGTACCGATGCCTTAGTAGATGTAGTCTATAACTGATAAATGACTTGTGTGGACATCTAGGTAGATGTGACACTTGTTAGTTAGAGAACTTGACGCTGTTTTGTTGAGTAAGTATTAGGGCATGACTGCCAGGTCTATACTTACATAGAATTATATATGGACATGTTGACTGCTTTGGACACTAGTTAGTGGTGTCGAGCGCCGCCAGCGCTCTAGTTATACTGTTGTGGGTCGTTGACCTTGTTGTGGCACTTGTGTGTGCTTGTCTCTGATTGATTTTGGTATGTGTGCGCCGCCTGCACTTGTTATAATGTAGTCGAGACATGACACCTGATTTGTATTGTCTGTGTGACTGAACCGCTGTAGTTGGTATACGAGCCGACTGCTCAGGCTATACCTTTAGCGAACGGAATTGTGCCCTTCTATTAATTTAAAGCTTGTGATGTAAAGCAAACTGTTGTGATTGGTTGATGTTTGAGTTGCAAGTTGTTGTGCTTGTGAACTTGTTGTGGATCAGCATGCTTATTATGTTGAATATGCTTTGTTTGGGTAGTTGACCCTAGCATATATGTTGTTGATGTTGAGCATGCTTCATTTGATCAGAATGATGCTATACGATGTTATACGATTTGGGTTTTATTTGGTTGCATTCTTAATCATGTTATGTGATGCTAAGTGATTTGGCCATTTAGTATAGACAAGTGTACGTCATACTACTTGTGCTTGTGATTTATGTTGATGCTCGAGGCAGGAGCTATTTATTATGATGTGATGCTCGAGGTAGAGCAAGATTTATGTTTATTAATGCGAGTGAATGTTTTAAAAACCGAGAGTAATGGTTTGGGGCGTATTGTACCGTTAAGCTCGTTCGATCACCCGGAGGTCGTTGTAGTACGACTCGGGATGGGTGACGGGCCGGAGCCGCGGAGGCGCCAAAAAGATTATGTAGCCCAGAAGGGGCCAGTGGACGTAGATGCAACCGACCCTTTGGCCGGGGCGGTGGCTACGATACCAGGCGAGGCTCGTGACGGTCACTCCGGATACTGGCCAGAATTTCCGAGTAGCTCCCATTTGGACGTCAATGGGATCGCCTCCACTGAGGGTCATGTTGCCGCTTATGTGCACTTGCGGAAGATTCTTGATCCTTGGTACTGCGCAGTAGACCCAAGCTCACGGGTGCGAGTACCTAAATAGATTTGAAACATGAGAGGACTAACCGGTTTGGTAGTATAGTCCACGCTGACTTAAGAAAGATAACTAAAACTAATGGGTTTTGGGTGAACGATTACTTTATGTTATGCTTGATGTATTGATGTTTATTTTATAAGTCAAGCATGTTTTGGTTGTTGATGATGTTTGCGGATCCCTTGTTATATTGCTGTAGCTGATAGCTTATAGTTGATAAGCATGCTACTTGATATGTTGGTTATGTTTGTAGCTTAAAGTTGTTAAGCTTATAATATGCCGAGTTCGGCTATGCTTGTGGATATGATGTTTATGTGGTTTTGGCATGCAAGATATATTCTGGTGTGCAGACTGGTGTTGCATGTAGCATATGTGATTGCATGCAGGTTTTATTTTATGCATACAAGATTGTATCGCATGTGTGCTTGCCTGTTGCTTTTGTTTGCTAGTGCGTGACTGGAGCTCTAGCAGTTGACTTGAGGGGCTGCTAGGGTGGGTCACTCACTGAGTATATATTTTTATATACTCATGTACTACCTTTTCCTTCAGGTTATCGCGAAGATCGCTGACGTTTCGAAGTGTGAGCTTGGAGGGATTTTATTTACATTTGGGGTTAAAATGTAAATTGTAAATGTATTACTATTCCGCTGCGTAGTTAATTAATTCGTAGTTAATCAAATTGTAGTAATTGTTTATTATTGTGAACAGGAAGTACTAGCTCATAACACCTGTCTCTTTCCTTTTCTTCCTCTCCAAAAGAAAATATATTTTTCCACTAAATTTCTGACCTCCGGATTACGGGGCGTCACAGCTGGTATCAGAGCATGGTTATGACTTAGTACTTCCAATGATAGATTTCATGGGTATGGGAATGTGTGGAGAGATAGGCAATCGTAACCGCGCGGTAGTTGCTTCGTAGGTCGATTGTTTAGTTAATGTTTCGACGTTGTAGTACGTTCTTTAAGTGGGGAGGTGAAGTTTGCACCTTGCCCGTGTTTGTTTGTTTGGACCTTGTGGAGGTCAGTTGTTGTGGTTGCACTCGGGTAGCGAGATGCAAGAGGCCTCAGGTTTGGAAGGCTCTTGTGATGCTATGGACTGAGTTGCAACATTGTTTGCGCATGTGAATGACTCTGTTGAGTGTGTTTGACTTGTTTATGTTGTTTTGCACCGATTGATTGGTTGTGAAAGGATTTTGAAATGAGTTTTGATGTTTCGGAAAGATGAAAGGACTTTGAAATGAGTTTTGATGTTTTGAAAGATTAAATATTTGCCCTAAGAGATTTGGCTTTTCAAAAGGGTTTTGAAAAGTATAGATTGAGCCGGTATTTGATAAAATGATTTTGAACGAGTTTTACGGTTTTAAAAGAGTTTGGATCTTAGATTGTTACGGAGGCTAGTATATCAATGAGAGAGATTGATGCACTAGAATCTTTAGCAAGTTAAGTTCGGGTTTGGGATGAAACCGCCTCTCTCGCGTGTGTTCGTCTTAAACTGGAAAGTCCTGACTACGGCTCGATCCTTGTTTTCTAAACAAAGTTTCTCTGAATGAATTTCATTTCAAAACCTTTCCTCTGTATTGAGTTTCTGAAAGGGTGTTTGATTTTCAAATGAAAATTTCTGCCGCGGTCCCTGGTTTGTGGGATCGTGACAATTGTAGTTTCGATGTGTGTTGTGTTTGGCTATTGGTGTTTGCCTTGTATTATTAAGCTGATTGGTTGTATCTTTGGACTTGTACTTAAGTCGATATCGTGGATGGTTTTTGGCACTGGGTTTTACTATTCGTTTAAGCTATACGATGTGTTCTTGACCTTTGGGTTTGTGTTTGCATGTTGGTGGTTGAAGGCAAAGTGTTCTCCGAAATTGTTCTTGTGAGAAGTTTGCTTAACGCCCGTCGCTTTCACTTATGTGTATGAGCTTGGTATTTCGTAGAATGATATGGTATTCATGAGTTTGATGTATTCGGATTTGTTTCAAGTTCTACTTGTGGATTTTTAATGAAATTATGGTTTGATCAAAATTTGGCTACTTGAGTTCTTAACTTCGTATTTTCGATGTTTCGAAAAGATATCATATTAAGAGATTTTAAAGGGCTTTTGGTTTGGAATTCGATACCTGCATGTGTATATTGAGTATATGTGTGTGAATACATGATATTGAAGGATTTGGAAAAATATTTATGAAAATGAGGTGTTGAGAAGTTGTTGCTGCAAATCTGTTCTTGCAGAAACTGCAGGTATCGGTCGACCGAAATATTGGATCGGTCGACCGAAACCTGGAGTGGTTCTGTTATTCGTATTTGGTCGACTTTCGGTCGACCGATATCTAAAAACGGTCGACCGAAAGAAGCTCTGTAATTCATCGCAAAAATTTTCGTATTTGGTTTCCGATTTTGATTTCGATGCTTTGAGGGGTTCTTATAAATACCGAAAAGTAAAACCCTCTCACGGGTACGTACCAAAACATCAAAACAAGATCAAGTGCGCACCCTTTTACTTGTTCAACTCACGCCTATCCCTAGTCGGCAACTCTAAACAACACGAGAAGGTGAATGAACACACGAGGGAAACAACGCACATCACAAAAGTCCGCTCTACTAATGGTATTGCTAGAGCAATCGACTCGCATACCGTCTTTGTAGGTCAATACAAGTCACAAGTCATAACGCACCTCTACCACGATACAACGAGTGCAGGCGGCACACGCACACACACGCTGGGTAGGGACAAGTACACGTAGGCGATACAACGGACGTGCAACTTACACAAACATATACCATGAAGAGTACTGATCTAGCAGTCGTGCTTTAACACTCTTCCAAATGACGACTAAATCAAAGATGTACAACAGAAATAACTAAAGCGCAGGCGGCGCTCAAAGTCACTGAGTCAAGTCCAACTCATTCTACATGTCACAAAGTAAACTTTACTACGTAAATGTAAACATGGCAGTCATGCCCAACTACTCAGTCAAACCAAAGGAAAGTTGGTAAGTCAATAACATAATAAACCTAACATATATGTCAAGCCGACAAGTTAATAAGTGCCACATCTACCTAGATGTCCGACAAGTCATAATAAAGCCGAATGTGTCCAAACAAGTCATAACGAGGCCGAATGTCACTACTACTACGGTATTAATCCAACCACATGCTAAGGTACTTCAAGTACTAGCTCGTATATGCTATCACATTAACACGAGCGGGCATCCATACAATATACATCAACATAACATAATTAAAATCAACATAAACACATAAGTGAGACCGCGGGTTCACTCACCTACGTCCCGGTCTTACCAAACCGAGACCCGGCACACGGCGTGAATCCACAAGTACTCAACCAAAAACAACTCCACTAGCGCGTTCACGAAGCCGAGACTAAGCGACGAAGCATCCGAGTTCGCCGGAGAAGCTCGCCGGAGACGGTCGGCGGCGGCAACAGAGGCGGCGACGGTGGTCGGAGCGGTCAGACGACGGAAGAAGCGGCGGCGACCTCGGGCGACGACAGCCGGAGCAGCAGCAGCGACGGGCGGCGGCGCGGCCGAACACACCCAGAGAGGACGGAGAGGAGATCCGGCAGTTGCGGCGTCCAATCGGAGGCGGAGAGGTTAGCCGGTGACCCAGGCGACGGAGAGAGGTCACGACGAAGGTCGGCGAGGGTCGGCGGCACCGGAATCGACGGCGGCCGAGATCTAGGGTTCCGCGGCCGAGCGAGGAAACGACGCGAGTCGAGCGCGAGAGAGACGATCAACCAGAGGAGGGTGGGGGGTGAGGTGAGGCGCGGCGCGGCGACGCGCCGGTGGCGGACGGACGGCGGCGGGATCGCGGCGCATCGCGGGCGAGAGAAAGAGAGGAGTGAGCAGGTGAGACCTGGGTGAGTCAATTGGCTCACCCAAGGTCGGTTGGGCTCGGCTGGGCCGAGCCACATGGCTCGGTCGGCCGGGTCCAGCCCTAAATGGGCCCAAATCAAGCCCAAAACACTCCAAATCAAACCAAACAAATCCAAATCACTTCCAATACAAGTCAAGCTCCCGAAAACCAAATAAATCTCTCGATCAATACTCGTAACCAAACCAAAATCAAACTCCGAATAAATCCGATTTAAAACAATATTAATTCACGAAAATCCGAAACCTTACAAAGTAGCCCCCATGTAGCGCAGTGGGGTCGCCTCTGTCGTTATTGGGTGTTGGTTGCACGCGGAATTACCGGTGCGGAGGACCAAGACCTTGGGTGAGGTCGAGGGGCGATGCTTCTAGTTCAGGGCAGGGTATAGGTGCCTGGTAACTAGGGAGATTGCTGGCGACTAGGCCTACCCAAAACTGGAAATAAAATGGAACCTATCGCGATGGGGTATTAGATCACGCTAACTTAATAAGATTGGCATAATCTGATAGTTGGGTGGTTGACTAACCACGAGTTAGTGCATTTTTTACTTGATGTAATGTGCATGTGATATGTGTTATGTTCGAGAATGTGCTCCCCCAACCATTTGGTTGCATTTATTTACTTGTGTTTGGGTGTCACTTGGACGTTCGGGGGAGAACGTACAAGTGCCGCTCACTGAGTCGGATGACTCATTGCTCTCGTTGACTCTTTTTCAGATCCCGCATCGCGAGGCAAGAGCCCGCTAGGACGTGATAGTTTGGGAGGAGGCTAGAGAGGTATTTGGGGTTTTGGGGTGTAGTTAGTTGTATATCTCATTTTGTATACATAGCTACACATGTATAGAAACTTATAGATATTAACATACTTGTGAAGCATTGACTTACATTTTGTGGTGTGGTGGTTTGTTAAGCTTTGTAAAAGAAAACTTTGAAATGTAAAGTTTATTTCCAAAGCTTTTCAATGAAAACGTTTTATTTTGGCAAAATGTGTAACTTTGTGGATTGGAGCCCAAAAAGGGTTGTAAATGATGTTTACGATGTATTTGAGGCTTATGAATCTTGCATAGTTGTTGGTTTGGAGATTTAACCAAAAATGTGGGATTTGACAGGTTAAGTTCTTAAATATTTCGTATTTCGGTTTTGTATATAAACTTGGTTATAAACCTCGTCGTTCTCGCGTAACGTGGTTGCGGAAATACCGTACACATGCGTCCATGTGGGACGGACGAGTACGTGCGATCGGTATTCCGAGAACCACGCGATTACGGATTTCGAGACGGCGAGAAGTTGGTTTCTGAAATCTGTTTTTCAGCAAAACTGTAGTTTCGGTCGACCGAAAAAGGTATAGGTCGACCGACTGTCATTTTCACTGGATTTTGCTCTCGGTCTGGAGATCGGTCGACCGATCTCACTTTCGGTCGACCGATATGTGCATGAATTAGGCAATTCCAGAGGAGTTTCGGTCGACCGAAACATAAGACCGGTCGACCGATAACTCTCTGTAATATGCAATTTGAAATAGATTTAAATGATAATTAAAAATATTTTTGATGGTTTTAGGATCTCTTAGACTTATATTTAAGAGGTTCTAAAACTTCGGATCTTTTAGAAAAATTTGGGTTTGGCCGGAATTTCGAAAAAACAAGTTTAAAGGTTTGAAATTTTTTTTTTATTCGGACCTTAGGTTGCCATGGATAATTTGATATCAATGGAGGAGATTGATATCTTAGAATCTATAGGAAGCTGAGTCGGCGCCGATCGCGGGGTCTACCTCCTCCGTGGACCTCGGGTGACGCCGAAAGTCCCGAAACCGACTAATCCGTCAAAAGTGTTTCTAACGAGCTTAGGGTATGGATATCTGTCAAACTCTAATGTAGCTCGAACAAATGTATCTGTCTTAATAGATTCGCTCGTCTGTGACATTAAGAACATTTCTTAATTCACATCGTACCTCGGCCAAGGATTTTCTGAGCTAGTTCTATTCAAAGACACATAGGATGTTCTCCTCCTTCATAGGAGGTGACAGATTCTCTATTGGTTATCATCTATCTTCACGTGCTATTATTTATACCCAGATGGTTCCCTTGTACAGCTGAGCTATACTTGGAAACACACTAAAGTATAAATCATGAACACATAAGATACTATGATAAACTCAAGTCTAAGGATCAAGGCATAACTATCACACTGAAGAATAACCATTGACAAGATTCCATTGGATTTTTCGAGTAAGTTAGTTCAGTGAACTCATTCATCCAATGAGCACCTACACACTTGCTTCAGTGTCGACCACACGCGTAGTAATGAGATCACTACTCTCATCGTATGAGCAAGCAAGCTGTGTATTAGTCTTTCCGGTGACATTGAGCCCCTACTCAATGCACCTATGACTAAGAACATTCTGGACTTAGGTTTATAAGACATTAGGTCTCATTATCATGATCAACTATCATGATCCTAATTCTGTCGCCTTAGTCCATGGGGTTTATCACATACATTCATACAACATATTAAACATGACGATGCGATAATAAACAAATAACCATAATCAAGTAAATCAAAAAGGATTTATTACAAAATATGTTCGCCAAAATATCCAATATTATTGGCTTTTAGGGCATTTACTCTTATACGTATTTGTTTCGGAGTCCACATCCAGCGCGGTCCTCGTTCGCGAACGGGATAAAGTCCAAAATTCTATCTTTTACTATAGCAAACTTCTCCGAGATTCGGAGCTCAACTATTCCACACTAGAGAAACTAGCCTACACTATCATCCTTTGCTCAAGGCGATTGAGGCCCTACTTCCAGGGGCACCCCATTCACATCCTTATGAACACCCCACTGGCTCAGGTTATGAGAGATCCAGGAGCGTCGGGCCGCATAGCTAAGTGGTCGATGAAACTGAAAGAGTTCGATATCCTTTTCCAACCCCGACCGGCGATCAAGGCTCAGGTCTTGGCCGATTTCATCGCTGAAATGACTCCGCCGCTCGAAGAGGATCTCCGTCGACACACGTCGAAAGTAGCTTCCGCTGACAATCTTTGGACCCTGCATACCGACGAATCCTCAAACGCCACAGGCAACGGGGCTGGCATAGTTCTAACCGGCGCAGACAACGTCCGATTAGAATACGCCCTGAAATTAAACTTTCCTGCGACCAACAATGTGTCGGAATACGAAGCAATTGTAGCAGGGATCCGCCTCTCCAAGCAACTCGGAGTCAGAAGGCTGAGAGCGTACACCGATTCACAGCTCGTTGCGAACCAGATCTCCGGAGAATACGAAGCTCGTGACGACAGAATGGCAACCTACTTGCAAAAAATCAAACATCTCGTCTCCGACCTCGAACAGTTCGAAGTCCTCCATATCCCTAGAGACAAGAACCACATGGCGGACGCTTTAGCTCGGCTGGCCTCCGCAACAACTGATTAACAACTAGGCGCTGTATTCCGTGAAGAACTTCATGCCCCGTCGATTGACGAAATAGAGGTATGTTCCGCTATCCACTCAAGTAGCTGGCTTTCTGACGTCAAAAATTACTTGGAGAAGCAGGAGCTCCCCTCGGATAAAAAACTCGCCGAGGCAATCATTATAAGAGCAGCCCGTTTCACCATTATAAACGGACAGCTATACCGCATTGCCTTTTCGGCTCCCTACCTCAAATGTGTCGACGAAGAGACGGCCAAAGCCATCCTTCGGGACATACACGAAGGGATGTGCTCAAACCATGTAGGAGCAAAGAATTGAATATAAAAAGCAAATAACGGAAAACGAAGACCGGCTTTGAACATGTCCAAACGAAACGGCACCCATTCTGCGGAGATATCCGTCATTCTCTCCGTGGGAAGAGCTACCCTCGCCTCAAAATCCGGAGGGATGCCATACTCCTCCCGCCATTGAGCTAACTGCCTCTCGGTCACGCAAGAGACAGCGGTACGAGGATAGAACTCGGCAGGAGGAACCCTTGGGCCTTTGCCTAGACTAGTCGAAGCCCCCACCGGCCCAACCCTTTCCACACCGCTACCCCTGCCCACGATCTCAGCCAGCGTAGCACTCATCCTATCTAAACGGAGCTACTCAGCAACTTGACTGATGAACTCCCCCTCTGGGGTCGTTTGGTCCCTCGTGGTATCTGGGGACACAGGCGGCCCCCATGTGACGCCCCGTACCCCGGGGGTCATGGAAAACAAGGTGGATTTTTTTTTTGTGAAAGAATAAACTGAAACACAAGACGTTATGAGCTAATACTTCCAATTCTCAATAATACAATAGATTTACAAATTAATTAAATTACACAGCGGAAGTTAATTAGGTTTACATATTTAATCCCAAAATCATCTTCTGAACCCCGTGCTCGCTCTACGATCGTCGACCAGATCCTGCAAAAAACTGAGGGGAAGAAGGAGGGGTGAGTATATAAAATATACTCAGTGAGTGACCCACCCTGGCGAAGGCAACCACCAGGGCTGCGGCCACACACCAAACACATACAAGCCCAAAAGGCATACATGCAGATGCTAATATGCATATAAATAGAAGTTCTGTATAATAAACTTCTACATGCCAATGATATCTGCACGCACCACATAAATCCAGGCATACAAGTTGTATTAAGTCATTTTCTGGCAACAGATGAACATACAACAAGTAGCACAACATGCTGGAGTAAACAACTCTCTCTACAAGCATGATTTCACAAGTCCATAAATAAGCATGCAAACAACATAATATAGCATGCTTTCACATCAAACATAAGTTTGTCATGCACATCACAACAAACAAGCATTGCCACCAATAGTGGACTTACACAAAACCGATCACATAACCAAAACGCATAACCATACTCAATATGTTGTCCAAAAAAGACAAACGATAAGCATAGATCCATACGCTATCGCAAGTAGTGAATCATCAAACACAAATAGCCACAAGATGTAACATAACATCACACAAAGATAATCTCGCGCCAACCCAATAGGTTATGCTATTATCTTTCTAATGTCAGTATGATCTAACCCATAGTTAGTCCTTTCAATACCGTCGGCACCGGGACAACTCAAAGAGGTTACACCGCCCTCCACCCTCGAGGACGACACCAAACTTTAGTTTACACCCCGGTCCAACCCAAAAGTCCACCCGACTAAATTTAGATAAAGGGACAACTCAGAGAGGTTACACCGTACCCCACACACAGGACGACACCAACTCTGGTCTACACCCCAATACCAAGGTCGTAGTCTCTAAGCCCCTATAGCGCGCACTTCAAAGGCACCACAACCTCCAGCAAGGGCGATCCCACAGCGTCCCGTGGGAGCTACTCAGTCGCTCTGCACCTCCGGACGGCGCAACCCTGAGCCTCGCACTCCGCAGTGCCCACTTGGCCAGTGGTGGGACCACTACGCCTGCTGGTTTAAGTCAAGTCCATGTCGGGATTTTACTACCAGGTATCGCTAGAGCACCAACTCACATACCCACAACTCAAGTCTATCACGAGTATCGCAAAAGTCGTTAGCTCACATACTAACTCTAGTATCGCAAAAGCTAACACCCACATACCCAGCAAGATAGAACAAGCAAGCCTACGTAGGGCCAAATAACATTACTTCTACCATATGTATAGCAAAGGCATCAACCCACATACATATCAAGGTAAAGTAATCCATCAAAGTGTTATCATATAAACACATCACAACATCTACCACATGTATATCTAGAGTAAATAACTCACATACATCGCAAGGTAGATCAAATATATGCATTTTGCATTATGTCAATTCCCGTCTTGAATATCATCCAAGGCACATACATTGATATTCACACACGCCGGCATACAGATCTGTAACATGTCATCCACACATCACATAGCATTCACAACATCGCCGGGAGCATAAGCTAACATAAAGCCCTAGATGCTCATCCCAGCGGATAACAACACGTATAACATGCCAATCACACAACATGGGGCAAATCGAGACGTTCAGCATGATTCACAAGCACATCCTATAACATATTTCACCTAAACATGTTATACATCATCTTAGTTCGTAAATCGCATAACAATCTATCTCAAATCCATGACAGAAGTATACAAGCATGTTACCAAACAAAGATGAGAACCGCTCACACACATTACAAGATAAAGTAATGCATTTAGGTGTTAATATATAGCACAAATCTTTACACCTACCACTAGTATCAAACGATCAACTCAAATGCATCGTAAGGTAGGTAGATTCAAACACAATATCATTCAAGCACTCTGGTCAAATTATCAACCATGCAAGCACATACATCTATAGCATGCAATCATACGACTTTATGATTTTCATAGATGCAAGGCTATCAACACTTCAAATGCACGCTTCCCTAGAACATTCATTCACAAGCATAACTAGACTTTGTCAAGTTCATGCACACGGCAATATTCGCAAACACGTCCGAGCATAAACTAGCGCATAGCCCTAATTGCTACGGCAAGTAACATACACGCAAGGCATGTTGTCCACACAACACGGAACATGATTATTACATCTAGCATGTAAATAGTCACACTAGTTACACACCACTAGACATACATGATCCAAACACTTAGCATATTAATCATAAAAACACAACACATATATTGTGCTATCCAACAATGTCACACACATGTTATCAAGACCAATTAGTCACATGCTATTCTTAACATAATTCCTAGCATGCCTTTCTAATGAAATATCATTATTCAACACACGCTATCGCATCCAATAGTTCACATCATGCCAATATATCTTGACAATGCCACTACATCATACTATATAGTCCTAGCATGATATCTAGCAAGATTATTAACCAACAAGTGAGACCGCAGGGGCACTCACCTTAATCCGAACGTAAACCTTCGAGGGTTTACCGATCGGCGCGCAAACGAAACAGCAAATCTGGAAAGGACCCCACGAACGAGTCCACGATGTCGTGACGATGCCGCGGAGCGGTCGAGTTCGCCGGAGACTTCGCCGGAGGAGGTCGGACAACAGCTACAGTGGCGGCGGCGGCGAAATCGAAGGCGGCCGTGGAGCTCAAGAGGTAGTGGAGGCGGTGGAGACGTCGGTGACGACCGGGAGAGGCGGAGCCGGCGGCGGCGTCGGCCGGACGAAGTAGAGCCGAGAGGAAGACGTCGAGATCCGGACGATCGGCGGCTCAATCGGAGGCGGTGAGGTTCGACGGCGGCTCAAGTGACGTCAGGAAGCAACGGCGGACGACGGCGAGCGGCGGCGACCTCGAAATCGATGGCGGCGCGGTTAGGGTTCGGCGGCCGAAGTCGGAGACACGAGCGCACGAGGAAGAGAGGAGATCGGGAACCAGAGATGGAGGAGAAGAGGCAGCACCCGCGGCGACGCGCGCGCCGGCAGCGAGACGGACGGCGGACGGAGGGCGCACGCGCGGCGATCGCAATCGCGGGAGAGAGACATCGCGAGCGGGAGAGAGACAGAGACAGAGCTAGAGACGGGGGCGCGGGGGGGAGGGGGGGGGAGAAACTCGCGCTCGGGCTCGAGCCAGGTTAACTGGCTCGCCCGGGCTGAGCTCGCTGGGCCGAGCCAAACGGACTCGGTCGGCCTGGCTCGGACCAAATTGGCCCAAAACTGGCCCAAATCATCAAAATCAAAACCAAATCAATCCAATTCAATTTAAATCAAAATACAAGTCAATTCAAATGCAAATCAAGCACCCAAGTAGTCCATTATACCCTCGATCGAACGTAATTAATCCGAAAATAAATTCGATTCTAACTAACCGAATCCAGGGAACTCACATCCCTCCCCACTTAAAGGATTTGGTCCCCCAAATTCAAACTAACGCGCCCTACGCGCAAAGTCAGCACAACGAAGAGGAAACGCAACTAACGCCCTCGTCGAAACCCAAACCACGAACCCTAAGACAGCAGGAGTACTCAAAACATAATTTCACGCCGGAAATCACCGAAAATTTCGGCAGAGTCTTCCCTGTATTTCTAGGGCCCCAAACCTAAACAATAATTCTAACGAGCTACCTGCTCGCAACACATCCACAAAAGAAAGGAAAAACGGGCTACACGCCCCACAATACATTCACAAAGGGCTACCTGCCCACCAAACATAAACAAAAGGGCTACCTGCCCACCAAAGAAGAATAACTCACCTCAAATTAGGTTTTACCTCTCCACAAAGCCTGCAACAACGAGCCAAAGTGTCCAGTCGAACACCTGCTCCAAACAATAATCAGAAACAAATGCAACATAGCATTTTCAATCCGTTAAAGCAACCAAGAGTTTTAAACGGATCTCCCTCGTCGATGTAACCCCAGTGGACTCGGCCAGGCACGGCGACCTTCTTGGGTCATCCTCCCGTCCTGCCTTTCACACATCGGGCGCGTACAAGCGACAGGGTTACTCCAAAACCATTTCAACTCAAACAAATTCAAGTTCTTAAATCAAATTTTTCGAAAGATACGAAGAAACCATCGGAAAGTCCTCAACTCATTCCGATCAACAAACCAATCGTATTAATCCCAACAAAACTCATTTAAGCCAAAGAACTTGAAATCTGAAATAGCTAAACGAAACTTTTGGCGAAATGGTTTTTTTAAAAAAATTTGTTTTATAAGAAATATATCCGAATCAAGTTTGAGCGAAAGTTCCTTGACAACATCTGTGAGGGACAGACTTCATCACAGGACCACTCGTATTTGCCCCCAGAACCATCGCAACCAATCCCTCACATTGGTTAGCGCCGTTTCTCTGGGCATCTACGGCTCAAACCAAACCGAACTAAAACAAATAATTTTTAAAGCCAATCAAACAAATACCCTTTGTTCGAAAATTTTGCTTTCACAAGAACCAAAAGACGAGTAAAATTCTTTTATAAAATCTTACTCACAAAGGAATCATCCAGGCTTTATATAAAACACTTAAATACTCAAAATTTTCACCTTTAAAATACACGAGTAAAACTCGAATCAAATCCGGATACATTCAACATTTGGCATCAACACATTTTGAAACGCCAAGCTCATGCAAGCAAATCAAAGCGGCGATATATCGAGTATGGTTATGCTTTGACCGAACAATAGAACACAACGCCGGATATCACCCCCGATATCGGCTTACATACAAATCCAAGATTCAACCAAACAGCTTATTGATGCAAAGCATTCACAATAAGCGAAACAACCAACATACCTCAAATGCAAATAGTCAGGCATTCTAACGCATGCAACCATACCATTCACAGGCACACCACATGTTGCAACTCAATCCGTAGCACTTTGCTATCCGAGTGCAACCACAACAGTCAACCTTCGTGAGGTCTAAGTCAAGCAAGCACGGACGAGGCGCAAACAACTATGCACCTCCCCACTTAAAGGCATGCATAACATGAAAATAAACAAGCAATCAAGTTAACTCATCAAGCAACACATGCTAGTCGCGGGGTTACGATTGCCTATCTCTCCACACATTCCCATACCCATGAAAACCTAACATTGGAAGTACTAAGTCATAACCTTGCTCTGATACCAACTATGACGCCCCGTACCCCGTGGGTCATGGAAAACAAGGTGGATTTTTTTTTTTTTAAAGAATAAACTGAAACACAAGACGTTATGAGCTAATACTTCCAATTCTCAATAATACAATAGATTTACAAATTAATTAAATTACACAGCGGAAGTTAATTAGGTTTACATATTTAATCCCAAAATCATCTTCTGAACCCCGTGCTCGCTCTACGATCGTCGACCAGATCCTGCAAAGAACTGAGGGGAAGAAGGAGGGGTGAGTATATAAAATATACTCAGTGAGTGACCCACCCTGGCGAAGGCAACCACCAGGGCTGCGGCCACACACCAAACACATACAAGCCCAAAAGGCATACATGCAGATGCTAATATGCATATAAATAGAAGTTCTGTATAATAAACTTCTACATGCCAATGCAATCTGCACGCACCACATAAATCCAGGCATACAAGTTGTATTCTAATCATTTTCTGGCAACAGATGAACATACAACAAGTAGCACAACATGCTGGAGTAAACAACTCTCTCTACAAGCATGATTTCACAAGTCCATAAATAAGCATGCAAACAACATAATATAGCATGCTTTCACATCAAACATAAGTTTGTCATGCACATCACAACAAACAAGCATTGCCACCAATAGTGGACTTACACAAAACCGATCACATAACCAAAACGCATAACCATACTCAATATGTTGTCCAAAAAAGACAAACGATAAGCATAGATCCATACGCTATCACAAGTAGTGAAGCATCAAACACAAATAGCCACAAGATGTAACATAACATCACACAAAGATAATCTCGCGCCAACCCAATAGGTTATGCTATTATCTTTCTAATGTCAGTATGATCTAACCCATAGTTAGTCCTTTCAACACCGTCGGCACCGGGACAACTCAAAGAGGTTACACCGCCCTCCACCCTCGAGGACGACACCAAACTTTAGTTTACACCCCGGTCCAACCCAAAAGTCCACCCGACTAAATTTAGGTAAAGGGACAACTCAGAGAGGTTACACCGTACCCCACACACAGGACGACACCAACTCTGGTCTACACCCCAATACCAAGGTCGTAGTCTCTAAGCCCCTATAGCGCGCACTTCAAAGGCACCACAACCTCCAGCAAGGGCGATCCCACAGCGTCCCGTGGGAGCTACTCAGTCGCTCTGCACCTCCGGACGGCGCAACCCTGAGCCTCGCACTCCGCAGTGCCCACCTGGCCAGTGGTGGGACCACTACGCCTGCTGGTTTAAGTCAAGTCCATGTCGGGATTTTAATACCAGGTATCGCTAGAGCACCAACTCACATACCCACAACTCAAGTCTATCACGAGTATCGCAAAGGTCGTTAGCTCACATACTAACTCTAGTATCGCAAAAGCTAACACCCACATACCCAGCAAGATAGAACAAGCAAGCCTACGTAGGGCCAAATAACATTACTTCTACCATATGTATAGCAAAGGCATCAACCCACATACATATCAAGGTAAAGTAATCCATCAAAGTGTTATCATATAAACACATCACAACATCTACCACATGTATATCTAGAGTAAATAACTCACATACATCGCAAGGTAGATCAAATATATGCATTTAGCATTATGTCAATTCCCGTCTTGAATATCATCCAAGGCACATACATTGATATTCACACACGCGGGCATACATATCTGTAACATGTCATCCACACATCACATAGCATTCACAACATCGCCGGGAGCATAAGCTAACATAAAGCCCTAGATGCTCATCCCAACGGATAACAACACGTATAACATGCCAATCACACAACATGGGGCAAATCGAGACGTTCAGCATGATTCACAAGCACATCCTATAACATATTTCACCTAAACATGTTATACATCATCTTAGCTCGTAAATCGCATAACAATCTATCTCAAATCCATGACAGAAGTATACAGGCATGTTACCAAACAAAGATGAGAACCGCTCACACACATTACAAGATAAAGTAATGCATTCAAGTGTTAATATATAACACAAATCTTTACACCTACCACTAGTATCAAACGATCAACTCAAATGCATCGTAAGGTAGGTAAATTCAAACACAATATCATTCAAGCACTCTGGTCAAATTATCAACCATGCAAGCACATACATCTATAGCATGCAATCATACGACTTTATGATTTTCATAGATGCAAGGCTATCAACACTTCAAATGCACGCTTCCCTAGAACATTCACTCACAAGCATAACTAGACTTTGTCAAGTTCATGCACACGGCAATATTCGCAAACACGTCCGAGCATAAACTAGCGCATAGCCCTAATTGCTACGGCAAGTAACATACACGCAAGGCATGTTGTCCACACAACACGGAACATGATATTACATCTAGCATGTAAATAGTCACACTAGTTACACACCACTAGACATACATGATCCAAACACTTAGCATATTAATCATAAAAACACAACACATATATTGTGCTATCCAACAATGTCACACACATGTTATCAAGACCAATTAGTCACATGCTATTCTTAACATAATTCCTAGCATGCCTTTCTAATGAAATATCATTATTCAACACACGCTATCGCATCCAATAGTTCACATCATGCCAATATATCTTGATAATGCCACTACATCATACTATATAGTCCTAGCATGATATCTAGCAAGATTATTAACCAACAAGTGAGACCGCAGGGGCACTCACCTTAATCCGAACGTAAACCTTCGAGGGTTTACCGATCGGCGCGCAAACGACACAGCAAATCTGGAAAGGACCCCACGAACGAGTCCACGATGTCGTGACGATGCCGCGGAGCGGTCGAGTTCGCCGGAGACTTCGCCGGAGGAGGTCGGACAACAGCTACAGTGGCGGCGGCGGCGAAATCGAAGGCGGCCGTGGAGCTTAAGAGGTAGTGGAGGCGGTGGAGACGTCGGTGACGACCGGGAGAGGCAGAGCCGACGGCGGCGTCGGCCGGACGAAGTAGAGCCGAGAGGAAGACGTCGAGATCCGGACGATCGGCGGCTCAATCGGAGGCGGTGAGGTTCGACGGCGCTCAAGTGACGTCAGGAAGCAACGGTGGACGACGGCGAGCGGCGGCGACCTCGAAATCGACGGCGGCGCGGTTAGGGTTCGGCGGCCGAAGTCGGAGACACGAGCGCACGAGGGAGAGAGGAGATCGGGAACCAGAGATGGAGGAGAAGAGGGCGCACCGCGGCGACGCGCGCGCCGGCAGCGAGACGGACGGCGGACGGAGGGCGCACGCGCGGCGATCGCAATCGTGGGAGAGAGACATCGCGAGCGGGAGAGAGACAGAGACAGAGCGAGAGACGGGGGCGCCGGGGGGAGGGGGGGGAGCAACTCGCGCTCGGGCTCGAGCCAGGTTAACTGGCTCGCCCGGGCTGAGCTCGCTGGGCCGAGCCAAACGGACTCGGTCGGCCTGGCTCGGACCAAATTGGCCCAAAACTGGCCCAAATCATCAAAATCAAAACCAAATCAATCCAATTCAATTTCAATCAAAATACAAGTCAATTCAAATGCAAATCAAGCACCCAAGTAGTCCATTAGACCCTCGATCGAACGTAATTAATCTGAAAATAAATTCGATTCTAACTAACCGAATCCAGGGAACTCACACCCCATATATAGGAGGAACACGCGGAGTTAACGGGATCGGAACGCTAGACCTATCGCTGGAACCCTGGCTGCTACTAGACTCCGTGCTCGAAGAACTACGAGAAGACATACCTTAACTTGACGGGATGTGAAGAAAGGAGAAGATTGGAAAGCTCTTCTGTATTCGGGTACACGGGTCTTGTGTATTAAAAATTTTTAAATTTTCGCTGCTCATCTGATGTGTTTTTGACCTCGATAACCCAACAATGGTGACGGCGTCACGCGCACGCCGGCGAGACGGTCGGCGGTGATCGGCGGGCGGCGCGGCGTCGGGCGGATCGAGGTCGCGAGGGAGAGAGAGAGAGACCAGCGCGAGAGAGAGGGCGAAGAAACGGGTGCAGGCGCGTCGGGCTCGAGCCATATGGCTCGCTCGCGCGTCCGCACAGTAACGGGCTCGGCTGGGCATGCCAAATCAGCTCGTGATACGGCCCAAATATGGAACCTAACGAAGCGACCTCCATGGAAGGTGCGGGAGCAACGAACTGCACCCCGTTAAGCATACGAGACGTACCCCGTCGAAGCCACAAGGTATCCGGCCACCAGAACACGGACTATGATACCAACGGGAAAGACGCCGTGCCTACCAACGGACAGCACACCGTACAGCTGACCCGTGAAGCGTGATGACCCTTACACCCCTGGGTAAAGACACGTGTAATGCTACAGTAATCCGACGGGTAATTAACTACCATAATACCCCTTAATCTCTGTATAAAAACCCCCACTTGTAACTCTAAGAAGGGGACAGAAGGAAGGAAAAAAGGACAGTAGATACTCAGTACACTTTGTATTCACCAAACATACATAGTGAACTTTAGAGGACTCCGTTCCTCTCCGTGGTTTTTTCTACCCTCCATTGAGGGTTTTCCACGTTAAACATCGTCTCCATTATCACTTTCCTTAACCCAGGCTATTCCACTCTCCCGTGTGTACGGATTACTCTCCATAACCATCTTCATCATTCGAAAAGATCTACGAAGCGTGTGTCATCCCCATCCTGGTGAGGATAAACCCATCAGCATCATCTGGCGCCGTCCGTGGGAACTCTACGACGCACACGCGGTACGCCGAAGATCTTTTAGAAACCGCTCAGCATGGTGAACACTCGAAGCCAGCCCGCTCGTCAGTCAGCCTCCCGAGCGCGCCCAAACACGAACACCTCAACTCCGACTCAACTTCCTTCTCCGCCGATGCCTACGCCCGAGGCGCCGGGCCTTCTCGAGCTCCAGAAACACATCCGTCCCAATCTCTGGACGCTTACCAAGCTGCACAGCTCGAAATCTTGACCAATCCGTTAGTCCAACAAGTGATCCAAGAAACTGTACGGGCTGCGCTACGAGAACAGAACACGGCCGCCGCTGCGTCGCAGCAGGCCCAGAGCCGTCAGTCAGGACGAGACCCGGCACGCCGTGGAGTACTTAGAGAAAACAGGGAAAATAGCAGGAGGGAGTCTGCTTTCGACAGACTCGGACCTGCTAACCCTTTGCCAAGACAGGACCCTGCCCGTTCAATGGGCCAAGCCGCTCAACGGTTACCACATCAACCCCAGCGCTCAGCCAGGGATCCACCCTGTCAAGAACCGAGACGACGGGAGTCTAACCACGACAGACGACTCTCGCACACTCGAGTCAAGACGAGCATGAAGACGAAGTAAGTTCCGGGATCAAAAGAAAGGAGACTACGAGAACTAAGACGTACTCAACAACGGGAAGCTGTCCCGGCTCTCCCTGGTCCCCCGACCATCAGGAAATGCTTCAATAGTTCGTTCACGGGAGTAGACAGATTTTCTCCTTTCTCTGAAGAAATAGTGGCATCTCCATATCCCGTAGGCTACACCGCGCCGAAAATCAACCGTTACGACGGTACCACGGATCCAACTCACTATATCCGCCACTTCGTTCGAGCAATGAAGGCTTACCCGTGTGACGAAATGCTTTATTGCAACGTCCTACCGACGCTGTTCGAGGGACACGCTCTGACTTGGTTCAACCAACTACCCCCAAGGTGCATAGCGAACTGGGATCAGTTCGTTGAGATGATCGTCTCAAGATTCTTCTCCAGCACTCACTTCCAAAAAAGTCCCGACTCCATTATGAACATCAAGCAAGAGCCCAACGAAACCCTGATGAGCTATTATCAACGATTCACCGATGAACAAATCAAGCTGGGGATAACGAGCAATGACCTCATCGTCACGGCCCTGAAGATCGGCATCGCTGAACAACAATTGGCGTACGAGTTTCACCGCAATACTCCCAAGACCGCGGAAGAAGCACTTAAAAGGCTGCGGGAATGCGCCTCGGCGGAAGAAGTGCTAATAAACCGTGGAACCATCAAAGGGAAGCACGCCGTGACGAAACCATCTCACATCAACACGGGGCAAAGCACATCTTCTGGTGGAGGAAAAACACGAGACAGCACCGACAACGAAGCCCAGAGAAAAAGGAAGAATCCTGGGACAGCAAGGCTCTCCAAGTTGTCCAGAAGCCGGTGTACAACACCAGATTCGCAGAATACACCCCTCTGTCTGCCCCACGGAAAGACATCCTGCATATATTGGAAACCAAGGAGCAGGTGGCAAGACCACCCCCCATCAGAGCTCCTCCGAAGAAAAGAAACGAGGGGAAATACTGCGACTTTCACGAATCACACGGACACTTCACTGAGGACTGCCGCCAACTCCGTGACTACCTCGAAGAAAAAATAAGACGAGGTGAACTCCGAGAATTTCTGCCACGGAGGGGAAACCAGCAACCCCAAAGACGAGACGATCCTCCACGACCCCCGCCGCAGCCGGCACTCGAAAAACAGCCGGAACCAACACACCAAATACACTACGGAGAGATTAACTTCATCTCCGGAGAAGTTGACGAAGAAATCTCCCGCGGAAGAAAACGAAGAAACGGGGAGTGTTACCTCCTCCAGACCCGAGATTCCCCGATAGACTCGGAAGGCACGGAACCAATCATCTTCGATGACAACGACTTCGATGGAGTGATGACCCCACACACCGACGCACTCGTAACGACCATGGTCATCAACTCCATGAGAGTACACCGCGTAATGATCGATACGGGGAGCAAAGTGGATATCATATTCTACGACTGCTTTGCCAAAATGGGAATTCCGGAGTCCGAACTGAGACCAATCCACTCCGAACTGGTGGGATTCAACGGCTTCTCCACAACGCCCTTAGGGGCCATCGATCTCCGTGTTACCATCGGCGAAACGCCGCGACTCAGGACGGCAACGGTCACATTCGTAATCGTACAAATACCTTCCGCATACAATGTAATATTCGGAAGGCCCGGGATGTGGAAGTTCATGGCCGTCGTCTCAACTCCGCATCTGAAGATGAAGTTCAGAACCAAGTCCGGAGTTTATACACTACGAGGCGACCAGCACACAGCTCGCCGACTCCATAGTGACTCCCTGAAGAAGGAAACGTTGCCCGTCGAAGGCCCCTTTTACCTCAGGGATCAAAACGAGACACGAAGAACTAGCGCCTCACCCGCGGAGCCGACAATTACCATCCCAGCACGACGAGACGACGAAGACGGAAAAGTACTTTTCTCGGCTCCACCCTTAACCCCGAAGAATACGAGATGCTGAAAGAATGCCTTCAAAGCAACACGGATATATTCGCATGGACTCCGTCCGACATGCCAGGAATCGACCCCAGCATCATTACCCACAAGCTCAGCGTCAGGCCCGAGGCTAAGCCGGTCAAGCAGAAAAAACGGTCTTTCGCCCTCGAAAGAGCCAAGGCTATCAAAGACGAAGTGGAGAAACTTCTAAGCGCAGGCTTCATCAGAGAAGTTCGATACCCCGAATGGCTTTCAAATGTCGTATTAGTTAAAAAATCCAACGGGAAATGGAGAATGTGTATCGACTTCACTGATCTCAATAAAGCTTGCCCAAAGGATTGCTACCCGCTTCCACAAATAGATAAATTGGTAGATTCCACCGCGGGACACGGAATGCTGAGCTTTATGGATGCGTTCTCCGGGTATAATCAAATCAAAATGCATCCCGGAGATGAAGAAAAAACGAGCTTCATCACCGATGTAGGGACGTTCTGTTACAAGGTTATGCCGTTCGGATTGATAAACGCAGGGGCAACTTTCCAAAGGTTCGTCGATACGGGTTTCAAACCACTATTGGGAAACACGATGGAGGCCTATGTCGACGACCTTCTCGTCAAAAGTAAGAACCGGGAAGATCACGCCCGGCACTTACAGGAGGCGTTCGACATAATGAGGCACTACGGAATGCGCCTCAACCCCGAAAAATGTTCCTTCGGAGTCTCCTCAGGAAAATTTCTTGGCTATGTGGTCACGCCACACGGAGTGGAGGCGAACCCAGACAAAGTAAGAGCGATCATCGACATGCCTCCCCCGAAAAATATAACAGAGGTACAACGACTAACGGGCCGAATCACAGCCCTCGGACGCTTCATATCCCGTTCCGGCGACCGATGCAAACTTTTCTACAACATCCTCAGAAAGAATTCGAAGTTCCTTTGGACACCGGAGCACGACAGGGCGTTTGAGGAACTCAAGCTCTTCCTCACACAACCCCCGGTCATGGCAATCGCCGAACCCTGAGAACCGTTGTACCTATATGTATCTGTTTCGGAGTCCACATCCAGCGCGGTCCTCGTTCGCGAACGGGATAAAGTCCAAAATCCTCTTTTACTATAGCAAACTTCTCCGAGATTCGGAGCTCAACTATTCCACACTAGAGAAACTAGCCTACACTATCATCCTTTGCTCAAGGCGATTGAGGCCCTACTTCCAGGGGCACCCCATTCACATCCTTATGAACACCCCACTGGCTCAGGTCATGAGAGATCCAGGAGCGTCGGGCCGCATAGCTAAGTTGTCGATGAAACTGAAAGAGTTCGATATCCTTTTCCAACCCCGACCGGCGATCAAGGCTCAGGTCTTGGCCGATTTCATCGCTAAAATGACTCCGCCGCTCGAAGAGGATCTCCGTCGACACACGTCGAAAGTAGCTCCCGCTGACAATCTTTGGACCCTGCATACCGACGGATCCTCAAACGCCACAGGCAACGGGGCTGGCATAGTTCTAACCGGCCCAGACAACGTCCGATTAGAATACGCCCTGAAATTAAACTTTCCTGCGACCAACAATGTGTCGGAATACGAAGCAATTGTAGCAGGGATCCGCCTCTCCAAGCAACTCGGAGTCAGAAGGCTGAGAGCGTACACCGATTCACAGCTCGTTGCGAACCAGATCTCCGGAGAAAGTCTTCCGTGCCACCGTTATTACTGGCCAACCGTTATGACGGACGCTGAGAAGTTCGTTCTTTCGTGCCACCGATGTCAAGAATACGCCAAGGTTAGCTACGTGCCGGCAGAGCCAATATCCAACGTTGTGTCACCATGGCCATTCTTACAATGGAGCATGGACCTCGTTGGACCTCTCCCACCTGCGTCGAGACAAAGGCGATACATGATCGTCGCGATAGATTACTTCACGAAGTGGATTGAAGCTGAGCCATTAGCAACAATAACCGGGGCAGCAATCTCTAAGTTCTTAAAACAATCGGTCGTATGTCGCTTCGGAATACCCAAATACCTCGTGTCGGACAACGGCAGCCAATTCACAAGTCCGGAAATGAAAAAACTATGTGAAACACTCCATATCAAACAAAAGTTCACCTCCGTATACCATCCGCAAGCCAACAGACAGGTGGAGAACGCGAATCGAACAATATTAGAAGGCCTGAAGAAACGATTAGAGGGCGCGAAAGGAAATTGGCCCGACATACTCCCAACGGTCCTATGGGCGTACCGGACCACCCACCGAACAACGACCGGAGAAACGCCCTTCGCTCTCACTTACGGAACCGAAGCAAGGATACCCGTCGAGCTCAACAACCCTACTCTCAGAGTCGAATACAACAACGATACATCCAACGGAGACCGCATTCAAAACGAACTCGACTTACTCGACGAGAAACGAGAAAGGGCCCTAATCAAAGCGCAAGCATACAAGCAGCGGGTGTCCCACTACTACAACAGCCGGGTGAGATCGAGATCATTCCAAAAAGGACAACTGGTCCTGAGGAAGATACAGCAGCAATCCACCAAACTCGGACCAACGTGGGAAGGCCCTTATCGTATCTCCGAAGTACTCGGCAAAGGAGCTTACGCGATACAAGACATGGAAGGAAACGATATACCGAGAACTTGGAGCATACTAAATCTTCAGGCTTACCATCAATGACTTGTAAATATTTTCTTTTGCTAGCAAGAAAACGATCTTCTCGCACCTCGAGCTTAACACTATGGCAAAGACCTCGAAAGGCCGCTCCTTCAACTCCAGCCGGACGAAAACGGAGCGACATCCCGTGTCGTATCGTACTCCGTTACCGCTGGCTGGGGGACGCAAAGGCCCGTCCGCTCAAAATCATCGGACCTCGAAAGGCCGCTCCTTCAACTCCAGCCGGACGAAAACGGAGCGACATCCTGTGTCGTATCGTACTCCGTTACCGCTGGCTGGGGGGGACGCAAAGGCCCGTCCGCTCAAAATCATCGGACCTCGAAAGGCCGTTCCTTCAACTCCAGCCGGACGAAAACGGAGCGACATCCCGTGTCGTATCGTACTCCGTTACCGCTGGCTGGGGGGGACGCAAAGGCCCGTCCGCTCAAAATCATCGGACCTCGAAAGGCCGCTCCTTCAACTCCAGCCAGACGAAAACGGAGCGACATCCTGTGTCGTATCGTACTCCGTTATCGCTGGCTGGGGGGGACGCAAAGGCCTGTCCGCTCAAAAACAATCGGACCTCAAAGAGCCGCTCCTTCAACTCCAGCCAGACGAAAACGGAGCGACATCCCGTGTCGTATCGTACTCCGTTACCACTGGCTGGGGGGACGCAAAGGCCCGTCCGCTCAAATCCGTCCGCTCAAAAACAATCGGACCTTACTAGACCAGCGAAACACAGAATCGGCATCCATTTCATTCGAAGTAAGATTACACAACAAGCCGAACATTGCAAGGAAAAACTACTCCAAATCGCTAAAATCTAACAAGTGCAGAAAACCACTCAAGGACTCCGTGAGGACGAATCATCATCTCCCGACATACGAGAGCCGATCGAACCGGAACTCCCGCCAAGCTGGTAAGGGTCACCAGGCATGATCGGATCGTGAAGAGGGGTCAAAGGACTATACTCCGGAGTCGACGAACCTCGCAAAACACGATCCAATCGCTCTCGTGTTTCCCTCAAGTCCCTCTCCAGAGATGCGGCGTACGAGCGTAAAGAAGCAATCTCGCAACGAGCGTTCACGAGCAGAGCGTCACGGTGCCTATCTTGGCTCCGGAGAGCCTCTAATCTTTCCCGGAGCCGCTGATTTTCCACCTCGAGTAGGAGGTTCTCCCGGACCAACAACCGTAGCAGATCGGACGTCACCCCGTTCGCCATAGCACTCTTCTTCGACGGTTAACTCTTAACCGTAGAATCGGAAGTTCACGAGAGATGAATGAGGCCGAGGACACAAGCAAAGCCCCTCGATTTTCTTTTATAGGCAAATAAAAGTAGTAAAAGTGCCGAAGTACGACGTCCGAAAAAATTGTCCCTAACATTCAAAATGGAATATCCCCTTTACAACAAAATACGAAGGCTACTCGATATACAACGGAAGAGAAGAAATACACAAGGAAAATCGAAAGACACTACGAACGATCTTCAGGGGCACCGGCCTCCCCGGATCCTGCTGGGCCCTCGGCGTCGCCGTCGTCGTCCTCTTCCTCTTCCTCGTCAGAAAACGCCTGAGCGCCAGAGTCTCGCCTAGACCCGGCGCTTCGAACGACGTCTTCCTCATCCAAAAATCAAAAAACTCCTCCCCTTCCCCAGGAAATTTCTGGCGAAGCCTTCTCAACATCTCGAAGTAAATAAAGCGACTGAAGACCACGGCATGCTTCCCCTTTTCGACCGCAAACTCGTCCGAAGCCCGATACCCCTCGATCGCCTTCCCAGGCGCCTGTTGAAGCTCCGAGTCCTTCGCCTCAACCAAGGCCTGGAGCTTGGTGATCTCGGCGTCTTTATCCTCAACCAAGGCCTGGAGCTTGGCGATCTCAGCGTCTTTATCGTTCAACGACTTGGTCGTCCTTGCAGCCTCTTCCCGGGCAAACTTAGTATAACTCTCTTCGTTCTTTTTAGCTGCGTCGACTTTCAACTGAAGTGAAGCAGCCAGCTCTTCCTGCTCTTTAGCCAAGTTGGCAATGTCGTCCCGCTCCCGAATCAGCTGCGCCATCTCAAGGCGTATGGTCTCGGCCTTCTCCAGGACCCTTTCTCTCCCCTTGATGACAGTAAACAGCTGACTCAAGGAACCTATCATCTGCAGCGACAACGGCCGCTTAGGACAACAAACGTATCCTAGATAAAAACGGTAGGAATGAGTACGAACTACACTTACATGGGCCGCGTTCAGCGAGACTTCTCTCAACGAAGTGTCGAGAGTCATTCCGGGGAGGAGCAGTCTATCCTTCTTCGGCAGACATTTGTGCACGAATTCGATAGCGGCCTCAGAACAGTCCCTGATGCGAACTCCTTCTCGTATTCTCCAGTTCGGAACATAGATAGGAGCGTCTTCTTCCTCGCGAGGCTCGGCATGCTTCCTCTTCTTCTTGCTGTGTGAGGGCCGGGATGAAGACTCAGGAGGGCCCTCCGCATAAGGAATTCCAGGAGAAGACTCCGTCGGAGGAACGCTCTCCGGGAGCGAAGAAGATGAAGGAACGGGCACTAGCACTCCGCTGGCCCCCTCAACCTGGCCTGGTTCGACCTCGGACACGGAAGGCCCCACCCCGGAACCAGCGGCTCCACCGCTCCTCTTCGCGGCCGCCTTACGGCGGCGGGGCTTGGGCAGCTCCGACAGAATTGCCGCCTCTACTGCAGATTTCTCCATGGGATCCATCAGTCCTACGAAAAAGACAACACGATTAGGACTCAAAAGCGGCGAAATCATTACGAAGTACAAATCGTATTGGAGGCATACCGAACGACGCGTCGGCCAGTTGCCTCGTTGCCCGCACGACGTCGCCCGGAACGCTCCCCGCTACGGAAACCGAACCACGAAATGTAAAAAACCGGCTTTCCAACAGCTCTAGCTCGTGAGTGAGCTCGGGCTTCTCCTTCAGTACTTCACTCAAACGGTCAGACCAACGATCCGGGAAGCGCCATTCCGGCTTCCTTCTTATAAAAAAGAAGCCATGACGCCACTTTGGGAACGTCACCCCCTTTCCCTCCGTCTTCCTCTTCGCTGGATTTCGATACTTTGTATTATAGAAGCCCGGACCTTGCTTAGAATAAGAGAGAGTGAACAAGTTCCTCCATAATTCGAGAGACGGCCTGGTCTTCGTTCGAGCGCAAATATACAGAAACACCAAGATGTCCCGATACGAGTTCGGAGATAGGTGACACGGAGTAACGGCATAGAAGGCAAAGAATTGAATATAAAAAGGCAATAACGGAAAACGAAGACCGGCTTTGAACATGTCCAAACGAAACGGCACCCATTCTGCGGAGATATCCGTCATTCTCTCCGTAGGAAGAGCTACCCTCGCCTCAAAATCCGGAGGGATGCCATACTCCTCCCGCCATTGAGCTAACTGCCTCTCGGTCACGCAAGAGACAGCGGTACGTGTAGGGTTATCGGGGTCAATACGACATCAGATGCGCAGCGGAAATTTAAAAATTTTTAATACAAAAGCCCCGTGTACCCGAATACAGGATCACATTGGTATGCTATAATAATCAAAACAATTACATCACATGTAACCACGCATGATAATTAAAATTAATCTAATTAATTTTAACGCGATCCTATCATGCATCTAATCGCGGTACAAGTTTATCGATATACCTTGGCGGGTCGAACACGCCACGTAACGATCCTCGGAGTCTGATGAATAGAGCCGCGAAAGTACCCGACCTCTAACGGTGATCCACGCTGAGACGCTCGCGAAACCGAAATCGATTTAATCAAATTAAATCGATATTGGGCCTTCCTAGAGTGGATCGGATCCAATAGGCCCGTTAGCAAAAACTTCCTTCTTCTTCTTCTTCTTCTTCGCGTCCAGCACCGACCAGCAAAACGCCGTCCGATCTTCACGCACGAGGCTCGCCGGCGCTGGCTCTGATCAGCAGCTATCTATCACTGTCGCCGTTGTCTTCTCAAGACGTTGGCGTCGCTCGCCGCCGACGAGAACGCTCCCGCTCGGTGCAACTGTTGCACCCGATAACAGCAGGTCTCTCAAACCGCCGGAGCCGAAGTCGTCGCCGTCGCCTCGCCGCGATGTGGTGTGCTGAAGATCGTCGAAGTCAAGAACGGAGAGCAGTCGGCCGGAGCTCTCACCGAAACGCAGCAACTTTCGGTTTTGAAGCTCGCCGCCGACTCTCTCTCACCGGCGTCGCACGCCGGAAGGGAAGGTGGAGGAGGGGAGGTGCTCACGCGCGGAGAAGAGCCGATCACCGTGCTTGCGGTAGGGTTTGCTCTTCGTTCGTCGCCGCGCCGAGAGCTTCCTCAAAAACAGTCGAAGGAGAAGGCACTGTACAGCCCTATATATATATCCGTATATTACATATAAAAACCACTCTTTTGCCTTTTTGCAAAAAACGCCCCTCTGTATTTTGCAAAAGCTTAGGTCCAACACTTTGGACATTGGCAAAAGCAGCCCCTCAAGCACAAAATTCGGTTTTTCGCGATCGTGTCTCATTTGCGTGTGACCCATTAGGTTCAGTACCACGCCGGCAGTGAATAAATAGTTAATTCAACTAATTAACAAATAATTAATTCAACCAATTAATTATATTTATCCACAGATCGTGGTTAACGTCTAGCAACGTGCCACGACCACCCGTGTGGTATGAATATCAATATTCATCACTTGAAACCTTTGTGTGAATAGTTTCCATGCCCTATAATCCTTCTGTTCCTTTCTAACATGCCGAACGAGCTTAGAGTATGGATATCTGTGAAACTCTGATATAGCTCGATCAAATATATCTGTCTTAATAGATTTGCTCGTCTGTGACATTAAGAACCTTTCTTAATTCACGTCGTACCTCGGCCAAGGATTTTCTGAGCTAATTCTATTCAAAGACATATAGGATGTTCTCCTCCTTCATAGGAGGTGACAGATTCTCTATTGATTATCATCTATCTTCATGTGCTATTATTTATACCCAGATGGTTCCCTTGTACAGCTGAGCTATACTTGGAAACACACTAAAGCATAAATCATATACACATAAGATACTATGATAATCTCAAGTCTGAGGATCAAGGCATAACTATCACACTGAAGAATAACCATTGACAGATTCCATTGGTATTCTTCGAGTAAGTCAGTTCAGTGAACTCATTCATCCAATGAGCACCTACACACTTGCTTCAGTGTCAACTACACGCGTAGTAATGAGATCACTACTCTCATCGTATGAGCAAGCAAGCTGTGTATTAGTCTTTCCGGTGACATTGAGCCCCTACTCAATGCACCTATGACTAAGAACATTCTGGACTTAGGTTTATAAGACATTAGGTCTCATTATCATGATCAACTATCATGATCCTAATTCTGTCGCCTTAGTCCATGGGGTTTATCACATACATTCATACAACATATAAAACATGACGATGCGATAAATAAATAACCATAATCAAGTAAATCAAAAAGGGTTTATTACAAAATATGTTAGCCAAAATATCCAATATTATTGGCTTTTAGGGCATTTACACTTTCAGTACGAGGATTGAACTCGGCAGGAGGAACCCTTGGGCCTTTGCCTAGACTAGTCGAAGCCCCCAATGGCCCAACCCTTTCCTCACCGCTACCCCTGCCCACGATCTCAGCCAGCGTAGCACTCATCCTATCTAAACGGAGCTGCTCAGCAACTTGACTGATGAACTCCCCCTCTGGGGTCGTTTGGTCCCTCGTGGTATCTGGGGACACAGGTGGCCCCCCATATATAGGAGGAACACGTGGAGTTAACGGGATCGGAACGCTAGACCTATCGCTGGAACCCTGGCTGCTACTAGACTCCGTGCTCGAAGAACTACGAGAAGACATACCTTAACTTGACGGGATGTGAAGAAAGGAGAAGATTGAAAAGCTCTTCGGTAGACACGAAACGCAGAAAGAAGAGGAAACTGGGAAGCTCTTCGTTGAAGACTCTTTCACTCCAGAGAGAAATACCACGGTGAAACGAAAAAAATGACCGCGGGCCCTACTTATAACCGTAGAGAACGACAGTCCTCTACGCGGTAACTCGTCTCGCGAATAATCGTGTGACAGGTGTCCAAAATCGGACAGACCACACCGAAAACCATTACGGAAGGCTACAGAACACAACGCACGCGACTCCGAAGAAATACGTTCCGACAGATGGGCCGACAAGGCGTCCCATCTGTCGGGGGGCAGATGATACGGCCCAAATATAGAACCTAACGAAGCGACCTCCATGGAAGGTGCGGGAGCAACGAACTGCACCCCGTTAAGCATACGAGACGTACCCCGTCGAAGCCACAAGGTATCCGGCTACCAGAACACGGACTATGATACCAACGGGAAAGACGCCGTGCCTACCAACGGACAGCACACCGTACAGCTGACCCGTGAAGCGTGATGACCCTTACACCCCTAGGTAAAGACATGTGTAATGCTACAGTAATCCGACGGGTAATTAACTACCATAATACCCCTTAATCTCTGTATAAAAACCCCCACTTGTAACTCTAAGAGGGGGACAGAAGGAAGGAAAAAAGGACAGTAGATACTCAGTACAATACTTGTATTCACCAAACATACATAGTGAACTTTAGAGGACTCCGTTCCTCTCCGTGATTTTTTCTACCCTCCATTGAGGGTTTTCCACGTTAAACATCGTCTCCATTATCACTTTCCTTAACCCAGGCTATCCCACTCTCCCGTGTGTACGGATTACTCTCCATAACCATCTTCATCATTCGAAGAAGATCTACGAAGTGTGCGTCATCCCCATCCTGGTGAGGATAAACCCATCAGCATCAGCTCGGTCGGTCGAGTCCGAACCAAATTGGGCCCAAATTCGGCCCAAAACACATGATTTCAATCCAATTCAAAGCTAGAATCTAGCGAATCTATAATATAGGTATCGTACCTTAATACACCCAGAGCACTCAAAAACCCGATTTCACACCAGAATCACCGAAAATTTCGGCAGAGTCACCCCTGTATTTTCTAGGGTCCCAAACCTAAATATAATTCTATCGAGCTACCCGCTCGCAAACATCCACAAAAAAAAAAGAGAAAACAGGGCCACACGCCCAACAATACATAAACAAAAGGGCTATTTGCCCACCAAGACAGAAATAAGGGCTACCTGCCCACCAAAGAAAGGATAACTCACCTCAAACCAGGTTCCTATCCATCAAACAGAGCCTGCGAAAGAGAGCCAAAGTGTTCAACCACACCTGCTCCAAACA
>MJHO01000036.1:0-14254 GCA_002076135.1 Xerophyta viscosa
AGCCTTGTTGATAGGCTTGTAGGGCATGCGGATCATTGCGGAGCAATGGGTCCTAAAGTGGGGTCCTAAAGTGGTGAGGCTTGATCCAGGAGGATCTTGGACCGAACCGAGGTAGGCAAGGCCCAGCCGAGATGGGCGAGGCCGAGGTGGTCCAAGCAGAGGCCGAGGTAGTCCAAGCCAAGACCAAGGCTGGCAAGACTGAGACCGACATCGGCAGAGGCGTGACCAAGTCCGAGGCTGGCATGACCGAGACCGACATCGGCAGAGGCGTGACCAAGACCAAGGCTGGCGTGACGAAGACCAAGGCTGGCGTGACCGAGACCGACATCGGCAGAGGCGTGACCAGACCGGACATCGCAGAGGCGTGACCCGAGACCGACATCGACGAGGCGCTATACCCGTGACCAAGTCCAAGGTGGCGTGACCGAGACCGGACATCGGCAGAGGCTGACCAAGTCCGAGGCTGGAATGACAGAGACCGACATCGGCAGAGGCATGACCGAGTCTGAGGCCGGTATGACCGAGATCAGACATCGGCCAGAGCATGTGACGAGTCCGAAGGCAGCTGACGAGACCGAGATGGCAGAGGCATGACCGAGTTCCGAGACAGGCAATGGCGACAGAGACCTAGAGCGGCAGAGGCATGACCGAGTCTGAGGCAGGCATGGCCGAGACCGAAAGTGGCAGAGGCATGACCCAGTCCGAGGTGGGCATGGCCGAAACTGAGGTGGGCATGGCCGAGACCGAGGTTGGCATGGCCGAGGCCGACGTGAGCAAAGCCGAGACTGACCTAGTTCGCAGGCTCGTGGAAGACTAAAGGTTGTGAGGCACGGAAGACAAAATGTCAGGCGTGGAGGACCAAGAGTCAAGCGGAAGACGAACAGTCGGTTTAATGAATCTGGACAAAGAGCCCATTGGAACCCTCACCGGGAATTCAATGTAGCATTAATTTTAAAGTAGTTAATTAGCAATAGTTAATGTACTACAGTAAATGTATTTCGATTTGTCTATAAATACAAATGAGAAAAATCAGGAAAAAAAAATCCCATTTCCACCAAAAATACTTTGTCTCTCTCGTTTCTCCTAAATCTGTAGTTGCATGGAACACGGCCAAAGCCAAAGCCATGGCCGGCCACCCTTGGCCTCCCTAGATCCGAAATATTAATCCTACTTGTTCGCCGGATAAATCAACCTTGGGAACAAGTCCGGATCAACATGTGAGTAAATGCTTTTGTGATACTTGTGACTTGAATTCGTGGTCAATATTGCTTGCTATAAATGAGCATACAACTCTTGTGATTTTGTTCGATAACATGATATTTGCGCTTTAAGTACTTGGAAGTTGTGTCTCGCCGTTCCTCAGGCGGCAGTTGCCAGAGGGACAGGTGTGCTAACGGATCAACTCGAGTGCGACTAGAATTATGTTCGTTACATGCTTGTTGAATATATCACCATGTTTCTTGTAATACATGTATTGTGTGAAAGCATATGTTATATGACTTGATTTCCCGACTAGCATGCTAAGTGTATATTTATGATCATGCTTGTGTGAACTTCATGCTAGTCGTACAAATTTCATCCAATGATGTGCATATGAGTAGATGACTCGGATTATGCTAGTGTGGATGTTTTCCTTACACTATGTTGTGTTTACATTCTGTCCAGATTGAGTAAGATGAGTAGTTGACTCTAGTTGTACTCATGGTAGAATGATTTGTGCTCGGTTGAGATTTGTGAGACACTCACTATGACTTGACTGTGGTGGGTTCCGGTACTTGTAAATTGTGTTCGCCCGATCGGTTAAGTTGGCCAGGAGGATCAGGGTGCGAACGCAATAATTGGCTAGAGTAGCCGGTAATCGGTTGATTGATGAGAGCCTTTTAATAGAAACTATAATTAAGGCTAGGACTTGATGTTCCATAGGGGACCAGTGGGCGTAGTGGTGCACCTCTTGGCCCAAGTGGCTACTACGTTTGCGGGGCTCGGCGTGGTGACGACCAGGGGTTCGAGTTCTTTCCCATTTTGCGCTATGGAACGCTTCCACTGTATGGGATTTTGGTCTGCAGGAGTGCATCGCAGAGTATACCAAGACCCTGTTACCGGACGGGGTATCCTTCGTAGAGACGTTTCTGAGATCTAGGACTGGGGTATAGGTAGTCCTTGACTTAGGAACCGGATTTCTTCTGTTGGGTCGTTCCGAGTAACTAAACTCAATATGAGAGGACTAACCAGGTTGGATTAGTGGAACACGTTGACATAACTAAAAATAAGAGCATAATTGGTTAGTCAAGCGTTCTTTACATTCTTTTATGACATGTCATGTGTTGTTGGTTGTGCATATTTAGTTTTGAAATATGCATTGATTTATACCTATTTGGTTATATGCATATATGTATCTTGTAATACATGTTTAGAATTATCAGGTATGAATATTACATGTCTTATGTTGTCTATACAGCATGTTACAGATGTTCGGTCTACTTGGGTGAGAATTAGAACAACTTGCTAGATTAATACTTTAGTAGAACAAGTTTATATTGTAACATGCCCACTTCTTTGATTCTATCTTGAGATGTATAGGAGCCATTTGTTCTAACTATGCTTTTGGTAGAAAATCGTTGGTTAAGAAATCATGCTTTAGGGCAGGTTGTATGTTCATCTTACTCATGATAGATAGAAGATGAATGGATCGCAACATGCGTGCCTGGAATAATGATGTGCATGCAAGTTGCATTAGGATATAGAAATCGCATTGATATGCATGTGTGTTATACATATGCAAGATTTGCTTGGGCATGCATGAGTGTTATTTACACGCAGGGTATATAATTGCATGTATGCTTGTGACTATTTTGTGTTGTTTTGGTGTGTGACCGCAGCCCTGGCCCCGTGATTTAGAGGGGATGCTAGGGTGGGTTACTCACTGAGTATATTTTTATATATTCATGGCACTGCTTTTCCTCTCAGGTGCTTTGCGATGAACGAAGATGGCTATAGTGTGAGCTTCAGGTACAGTTGTAGGTAGGAATAAGATATAATTCTTTTTACTCTGATGTATTTTATTTAAATTATTTTTGGGTACTGTAAAATTATTATATAGTACGGTGGCTTGGAAGTACTAGCTCATAACGTTATCACAATTTTGGAAAATCTTATAAAAAAAAAGGTATATATATTTTGGCTTCTGCTAGCTATTTAAATGATTTATTTTTCAAAGGTTTTCAGGTCGTGATAAGTATTCATGAGCCCCATGTTTACTTTTACGTCAAATGGTAACTTTAGTATGAGTATGCAAAGCAACTTAAGTATATGTCTTAGTGCGTAACCGGGTGCCTTCATCATAAATGTCGGTATTCGCGTCAAAAAATAAGTTACGTCAAACAAAAAAAAGAGAAGAAGACAAAAGAAAACGTTGAGAAAAATTATCAACCATTCTACTGCATCATATGGACTATTGGAGGCACCTACAATAGACAAGTGAAGCAGATTGTAACTAGCTCACAAAAGTCTGGGAGAAAGCTCATTAAGAGATACAAAACAGCATTTCAGAATCACTAATGTCAATATCAATCTGAATGTCAAGAAACGAAGCCTTCTTACTGGCAGTATCGAAACAAATGAGAAAGATCATGCCCAAGGGTATTTGAAGAATGTCTTTGCAGAACATGAAAGAAGTCAAGCATATCATCAAAACGATAATGTTTCGAGCACGCATAGAGAGAGGGATACTAAAAAAAAACCAAAAAAATAAAAATAAATCAAATCAAGCCCGCTAGGCTGAAAATCTAAAAAGACGGCCTAGGCAAAATTAGCTAGAGCATGTCAAGTTGCAGAGCGTTTTATCTATTTTGTTAACGAAGAACATCCATTAAAAAATTTATAGTTTACAGAACTCATATGTACATTTTCATCTCACAATGTTCCACTCCACATAATAACTCTAACAAAATCTATCACTAGCTTCACCTTCCAAAATAAGTCAAGTCCTATGAAATCCAGCTTCCAAACAGCCAATTACCAAAACTTTAAAATGGGCAATTTTATTACGAAATAAGATTCGTTGCTAAGTTGTATACTTCCAATTTAGATGTTCAGACTATAAAAGTTTTTCGAAAATCTAAAAAAAGATCAACTTGAACCACATGTTGAATAGAAGATACATATCATGACTAGTAGGAGCTAAACAAACGTTCCACATGACTTACATGGAAGAAAAATAAGAAGTCAAAAGAGAATTCAAACTAGAGCAAAATTTTCATATGAAAATTTCGGATTGGTCAAAAAAAAATGTAAGCATAAACTTCTGGTTCCATCCACTATACTGGGGCAAATTTTTTTTCTCCTAAAAAATTTGCAGTATAGAATGCACATCCAAGATCAATGTGTTCACTAAACTAGGGCAATTTTTGGATGGTGAACGACAGCTCGCCCACTTCGATGAAGATCCTACGGGCAAAACAACAATTAGACACTCCAACAAATCATCAACTCAAACTGGGGCAAATTTTTCTTACGAAAAATTGTAGTATTCCAACATGTAACTCAGAACGTTTGCTGGAACATACTAGAGAAAAAGTATGAAGAAGCAAAGACATCTAGACAAGTCAGATTGACCAAACACTCACGCACTGCATATTTGACACAAAATCATTCATTTTTCACAAAAACTTTTGAAAATCTTTTGACCGCGAAACATTGCTTTTACTCAAAATGCTCAGACAAATACACTTTTAATTTGTTACAATTCCTTTTCAACATCAAACTTTTTCTACTTTCAGAAATTTTAACAAATAAATATGTATTCCTCACAAGAAATTTTGACAAAATGAACACTTAATTCTTATATAAATCTTTGACATCATTAATACCCTCAATACAATCTCATTTATACTTAAAGACTTCTCACAAGGCGTAGTTCTTGTATCGTCCTCATAAGTCGAAGTTCTCATATTACCCTTGAGTCGACTGCACTATCGAGTCATTGGGACGACTGATCCCATAACCATATTTTTTTGTATCCTTGAATCAATTATACTTCAAATCACCTTGATCATGAGATGACAAGTCTCATTATTATAATTTCAATTTTAATTTCAGCTGACTATGCTTTATGATCAATTCTACATAGAGGCGACTGATCTCATTTCAAAATCTACATTGAGCCAACTGTGCTCCATTATCAAGTATGTGAGATGACTGATATCATTTTGAAACCTACATTGAGCCGACTATGCTCCATTATTAATTCTGTGAGATGGCTAAACTCATTTCAAAATCTACATTGAGCTAACTGTGCTCTATTATCAATTCTATGAGATGACTGATCTTATTTCAAAATTTATCTTGAGCAGACTGTACTCCATTATCAATTCTGCGAGAGGACTGATCTCATTTTAATACTTTTCTTGAGCCGACTGTGCTCTATTGTTAATTCTGCGAGACGACTACTCTCATTTCAAAACTCACGTTGAGCCGACTGTGCTTTACGTTCACAATTCTGCAAGACGACTGGTCTTGTTTTAAAACTTCCTTTGAGCCGACTGTGCTCCATTATTAATTCTGCGAGATGACTGATCTCGTTTTTAAAACTTACCTTTAGCCGACTATGCTCCACGATTAATTTTGCGAGACGACTGATCTCGTTTTAAAAATTACCTTCAGCAGACTGTGCTCCATTATCGATTTTGCGAGACGACGGACCTCATTAAATTTTCCTTCGATCCGACCGTGCTCCATTAATCAATCATGCTACGAAACGACAAATCTCATGATTATCAAGTTTACCTTAGAATCGACCGTACTCTTCCGACATGAGATGACTTAACCGTCACTCACCCTCCAAAATAGGTAGAAAATAGCGAACAAAAGAAAACTCCAATGATTGGACAAAGAGGGGCAACTGTCGACACCCGACTTTATTCGGACTACGAGCATACTGAAATGCACCGACAAAAATTCAAACCTACTTAATTAGTTCCGATCAAACTAATTTGGCCTGATTAAGTCCAATTGGCTTAATTGAGCCTGGATGAGCCCAATTATGCAAATCAGACCTTGTTAAGCCCAACTCGACCCGTTTTGTGATATACATATGTACGATACACACCTATATACTTAAACGTGCGATGTGCATATATGTATATATACAGATGCATATATATCTATAAATGTATAACACATATAAAAATAATAATAATAATATTAAAAAAAAAGAAATGAAATGAATGGGCTGCTGCACAGCCGCCCATCCCTCTCTTCACCCCCATTCAACTCCATCATTTTTCACAGCACCCATACTTCCTCATATTTCATTTCAACACAACCCTCACCTCAACCATGCCTCCGCCATTCCTTTTTGTCTCGCTTCTTCCACTATAAAACACACACACATGAAAGAGGGAGAGGGGGCAGGCCGGAGGCAGCGGAGGGGAGAGAAGCCGGCGAGAAAAAAAGAGAGAGAAAAGAGAGAACCGTGATAGAGAGAGAGAGAGAGAGAGCCGATAGAAGAGAAAGAGAGACCACCGTGAACCCCACCTCATCATCATCTTCTCCAAGGTTCAAGGATCGCAACACGACCGCTTGTCGCTGTTTGAGCTCACCGCGTCACCGGTACCGCGTCAAATCGGGGTTGCATAAAACACATCTCGAGCGCTCAGATAACCTCTTAAAACTCATCTTATCAGAGTCTTTTTAGGTAAGGGACCCTGACCAGCCGTCACGGCTTCGCTTCCGGCTAGCTAGCGACGGCAAAAAAAAAAAATACACAAAACTTGCACCCGAACATACCTCTTTGTACAAACGACAAAACAAAATTCTAACATCACCATCAAAATCAGCATCATCGAGAACTCCTATAACGTATATTACAGTGGCGAAAATCGACGGCCGCCGAGATGTCGCCGAAAGCCGCAAACTCGAAAACACGCCGAACGGGGCTTTGAACGTAATTTTTAGCATCTCCATTAGATCTAGAATGCCTCAAAACCCCAACGGGGATAATCGCGGGATGCCACAATCATCGGCGTAGGCCGCCTGCGGCGGCGGCCGATGCGAGTGCGAGCTCGCTGCTCACGTTTAAAACGATAATCGGATTGGCCGGTAATGACCGGCAAAGCTGGTCGCGGACCCAATAGGTCCGTGACCAGGCACGCGACCTCGCCGGATTGCGAGGAGCTTAGCCCCGCGCGATTCGACCGAGCCTAGACACGTTACGTGCGCCTGAGCCGAGTTGCTTTAGCTAGGTCTGGACCAATTTGGTCCAGCCCAGCTTATTTAGGGCCCAAAATTATTTTTAATTGATTTTAATTAAGTTTTGATCCCTAATCTAGATGATTAATTGATTTTAATTCCGATTTTCAATCTGAAATCAACTAAAATATCAAAGTTTACTACGATTTATTATCTAGAATTAGTGGACGAGTCTCTCGAGCACATTTGCAAAATTAAAGTTAGAGTGAGATGGCTACTCGAACTTACACGTTAATAAAATTTTTGAAACTATATTAATAAATGCAATAATAAAATCGTGATTAGAGGGAGGTGACTACCCGAGCTCTTCATCTCAAAATTAATTTATATTTGAAATAGGGCGATGAAGAGGAACGAAAACGCGCTGTTCCCTAATTAAATAAGAACATTTTATCATTTATCACACAGGACATCGACATTGACTTTGACAGACGTTACTTACACTTGTTATGTAAATAATTTTATTATGAATGTGGGCATGTAAATAGTAGTGTTAAAGATTAGGATGAGGTGGTTATCCGATTCCTACATCTTGTAAAATTTGTTTAAAATTAATGTGGTTGTATCTATTGACATGATGTATAAAGCCAACTGCACATTTTGAATAATTATTAGCATAAGAGAAGAATGAAACGGCGACCCATTTTCTATCTTTTTATGCTAATTGATAGCCAATATAGACAAAGGATATGCGTCTCAACTTTAAATCAATCTTAAATCACTTAATTAAGAGTACCCTCCTCTGAGGGGCACTATGAGGGTGTTCCATCTTCCTCACATGTAATCGACGAACGAGTCTTAAAATCTCTGTGCCTTATCTGATTTCTTAGATTTCCATAAATATCTAGGTGGTGACTCCTAACTTTCTTTCCCTCGAGAAAGGTCGTCAACAGATGGCGACTCCGCTGGGGACTCGTCAGGCTCAATGTAATTAAGTGATTTAGATAATTTAAAATTGAGATGGATTATTACACATGATTATATTTATTTTGTACATATGCTTATTTTTCGTTTTCTTCATTTTGAGTTTGGGATCAACATTAAAAACAAAAAAAAAGTTTGCACTTCACTTTATCATTAACATGTACATAACCTCAGGCCTCGACCCGGCCTTAGTTCTGGGATAATATCGAAGCTCGTATGCAATGCATGCAGGTAGTCGAAAAATCTTGCCCTCAGCTTAGCCTATATGTTATCTGGGTAGTACCAGTGTCGCGACCCGTGCCCCCGGGGCTCGGCCGCGACGGGGAAAGGGGGGCGATCCGCCGGGAGCCCAAAATAAGCAGCGGAAACAGACGGAGTTCCGGCGGTTCGAAGCATAAATTTTTTTTACGGCTTTAAAACGTGTTTTGGAAATGCTTAGGAAACATTTAAAAACTTTTGAAGAAGCTTGAGCCGAGTCTTGGACATTTGAACCCGGGTGCCGTTCACGGAGGAGGTGAACTTCACCGCGAGGTCCGGCAAAGCTTGCTATAGATCTTAATGTATCAATCTCTTCCATTGATACAAGAAAATCAATAGCAACCTAGGGTCCGAAATGTCAAAATATTTTTACGGAAAACTTGCGACACAAATTTGAAAATTCCGGCTCAACCTGTATTTTTACAAATATTTGGGAAGTGTCACATACCTTAGATATGTCCACTAAACCCAAATAAACACCCAAAACTTAAATCAACACTCATTTAAATCAATTTTGAAATTCTTATTCGAGAGGCTATTATCGGTCGACCGGTCCACATTATCGGTCGACCGATAGTTCTTACGAACCAGCGGTAAAGCAAATTTAAATTATCGGTCGACCGCAGATCATATCGGTCGACCGAAAATATCAGAAATTTCAGAAACAAGTTGCATTGGCTCACTACTCGCTGTCTCGAACTCCGTATTCTCGCTGAACTGTGAGAGACCACCGTGCACCCTCGCATATCTACTTTAGATACATGCGCACGTGCTCTCACTCGTCCAAAATACTTACGAGACAACGATTCGTGGCCTAAGCTCATTTTAACCGAAAATACGAAAAAATAAGAACTCAAAGAGTCATTTTCACCAAAATCATTCCCATATCAAATTTCTTGTTTTAGAATGTTTGAAACAACATAAATACGCATGCTAGTATCAATGGAAAACAAATACGGAGATCAAACAACACTTTGGTTAGAAATCCGTCTTCTATATACATACTTTGTTTATACATATACATACTTTTAAAGCCTAAACTCAAACGTTTATCAAGTTTACACTTTAAAAGCATTTCCAAAATACAAAATACAACATGTGTAGGTTAACGCTACCATTTTACAACATAACTTTTACTATACACATGTGGGGCTAACATACAAATACTAGGTGAATGCTACACCTTAGCCCATCCCAAAATGTATACCTTCTATAAGTATACCCAAAATCCTCGCACGCTATCCGCCTACGCGAGATCTTTTCCCTTCGCACACGGATCTGAAAAGAAGGCAACAAGAGCAGTGAGTCAAAAAGACTCAGCGAGCGGCACATTGGCATCCTCCTCGGGAGCACCAATGCGACACCACACCACAAACATCAAAGCAAAACACACACATAAGATGCAAATCACCAAATCACATGGCAGAGGCGATTGCCCGGGCAAATGCCCCATTCGCACGTGCCAAGGGCCTGACCGAGGTGATTGCCGGGACAAATGCCCCGTTCGCCCGTGCCAAGGGTCTTGGCGAGGCGATTGCCCGGGCAAATGCCCCGTTCGCCCGTGCCAAGGGCTTGCCGCTATGAGATTGCCCAGGAAAATGCCCCTTTCGCCCGTGCCAAGGGCATGGCCGAGGCGATTGCCAGGGCAAATGGCCGAGTGCTTGTGTTGGTTCCCCCCCCAAGGGCCCCTACCCGGAGATTGCCCGGGCAAATGCCTCATTTGCCCATGCCAAGGGCCTAGTCACGGCGATTACCAGGGCAAATGCCCCCATCACACGTGCCAAGGTCATGCCGTCTGGAGAATTCCCAGGCAAGCGCATGGCCGAGGCGATTGCCCGGGCAAATGCCACATTCGCACGTTGCAAGGGCCTGGTCGAGGCGATTGCCCAGGTAAGTGACCCATTCGCCGGTGCCAACGGCCCGCCGCCACGAGATTGCATGGGCAAATGCCCCATTCGCCCATGCCAAGGGCCTGCCGCCAGGAGAATTCCCGGGCAAATGCCTGCCGCCACGAGATTGCCAGGTCAAATACCCCATTCACCAGTGCCAAGGGCCTGGCCGAGGCGATTTGATCCGGACTTGTTCCCACGGTTGATTTATCGAGGCGAATGCCTGGAAAATGCTTGGTCACGCCTCTGCCGATGTCAGTCTCGGTCATGCCAGCCTTGGTCTTGGTCACGCCTCTGCCGATGTCGGTCTCGGTCATGCCAGCCTTGGTCTTGCTCACGCCTCTGCCTCGGCTTGCCCACCTCGTCCATGCCCACCTCGGTTCGGTCCAAGAGCCACCTGGATCACGATTGCCCGGGCAAAAGCCCCATTCGCCCGCGCCAAGGGCCTGTCGATTACAAGGGAAAATGCCTCATTCGCTAGTGCCAATCGCCTCGGCAAATGCACCATTCGGCCGTGCCAATGGCTTGGCCGAGGCGATTGCCTGGGCAAGTGCCCAATTCGCCCGTGCCAAGGGTCTGGACGAGGCGATTGCCAAGGCAAATTCCCTCGTTCGCCACCCCTGCGCCAAGGGCCTGCCGCCATGAGATTGCCCAGGCAAATGCCCTATTCGCCCGTGCCAAGGGCCTGGCCGAGGCGATTGCATGGGCAAATGCCCCATTCGCCCGTGCCAAGGGTCTGGGCAAGGTGATTGCCCGGGCAAATGTCCCGTTCGCCCTTGCCAAGGGCTTGCCGCCACGAGATCGCCCGGGCAAGTGCCTCTTTCGCTGATCCAGGTGGATCTCGGTACAAGAAGGACCGATGCAGACCGAGGTTGGCATGGCCGAGGTGGTCCAAGCCGAGACCGACATCAGCAGAGGCATGACCAAGACCAAGGCTGGCATGACCGAGACCGACATCGGCAAAGGCGTGACCGAGACCGAGGCTGGCGTGACCGAGACCGACAGCGGCAGAGGCATGACCAAGACCATGGCTGGCATGACCGAGACCGAGAGCGGCAGGGGCATGACCAAGACCAAGGCTGGCATGACTGGGACCGACATTGGCAGAGGCATGACCAAGTCCGAGGCTAGCGTGACCGAGACCGACATCGGCAGAGGCGTGACCGAGTCCGAGCCAGGCGTGACCGAGAGTGGCAGAGGCATGACCGAGTCCAAGGCAGGCATGGCCGAGACCGTGAGCGGCAGAGGCATGACCGAGTCTGAGGCAAGCATGACCGAGACTGAGAGCGACAGAGGCATGACCCAGTCCGAGGTGGGCATGGCCGAGGTGGGCATAGCCGAGGTGGGCATGGCCGAGACCGAGGTGGGCATAGCCGAGACCGGGGTGGGCATGGCCGAGGCCGATGTGAGCAAAGCCGAGACCGACCCAGTTCGCATGTGCGTGGAAGACTAAAAGGTCTACCGCCACGAGATTGCCCCGGCAAATGCCCTATTCGTCCGTGCCAACGGCATGGCCGATGCGATTTCTAAGGTAAATGGCCGAGTGGTCGTTCCGAGGGCCTGCCGCTAGGAGATTGCCCGGACAACTGCCTCATTCGCTCATTCCAAGAGCCTAGATGAGATTGCAAGGGCCTAGCCGAGGACGTAGAGCGCGCCCGCCCTAGAGGGGGCCCAACGGGGTACCGCCGCGCTCACGGCAACGGCCAGCGGGCTCCCCATCTGACATGTCTTGAAACACGGACCAAGGAATCTGACATGCATGCGAGCCGACTGGCGCGGAAAGCCGCAAGGCGCATGGAAGCTGACGGGCGAGAGCCCCCTAGCGGGGTGCACCGCCGGCCGACCCCGATCTTCTGTGAAGGGTTCGAGTTGGAGCATGCATGTCAAGACCCAAAAGATGGTGAACTATGCCTGAGCAGGGCGAAGCCAGAGGATACTCTGGTGGAGGCCCGCAGCGATACCATCTAGTAGCTGGTTCCCTCCGAAGATTCCCTCCGGATAGGTAGGACGGCGCGGCTGCTTCGCTGAGCTAGGCCGCAGAATCGCCAGCTCCAAGTGGGCCATTTTTGGTAAGCAGAACTGGTGGTGCGGAATGAACTTGAAGCCGGGTAACGATGCCCAACTACGAACTAACCTAGACCCTACGAAGGATGTTGGTCAATTAACACTCTGCTAACGAGTGTTTAACAACTCACCTGCCATATCAACTAGCCCCGAAAATGGATGGCGCTGAAGCGCGCGATCTACACCTGGCCATCGGGGCGAGCGCCAAGCCCAAATGAATAGGAGGGCGCGGCGGCAACCACAAAACCCTGGGCGCGAGCTCGGGCGGAGCGGCTGTCGGTTCGGATCTTGCTAGTAGCAAATATTCAAATGAGAACTTTGAAGGCCGAAGAGGGGAAATGTTACATATGAACTGCACTTGCACATGGGTTAGCCGATCCTAAGGGATGGGGGAAACCCGTCAGAGAGCGCCCTCGCGTCGCGCGCTCCGAAAGGGAATCGAGTTAAACTTCCAGAGCTGTGACGTAGCGGCTGATGTCAACGTTAGGGAGTCTGGAGACGTCGGCGGGGGCCCTGGGAAGAGTTATCTTTTCTGCTTAACAGCCTGCCCACCCTGGAATCGGCTGAGTCGAAGATAGGGTCCAGCGGCGGGAAGAGCGCCGCACGTCGCGTGACATTCGGAGCACCCCCGGCGGCCCATGAAAATCCGGAGGACTGAGTGCCGCCCATGCCCACTCGTACTCATTACCGCATCAGGTCTCCAAGGTGAACAGCCTCTGGCCAATGGAATAATGTAGGGAATAGAAGTCGGCAAAATAGATCAATAACTTCAGGAAAAGGATTGGCTCTGTGGGCTGGGCACGGCGGTTCCGGTCCTGAACCCGTCGGCTGTCGGCGGATAGCTCGAGCTGGTACCACGGCGAAAGGGGGTCGCCGCGTGCCGGCCAGTGGATGGACCGGGAATGGCCCCCCCTCTCGGGGTGTGCCTTCTCTGGGCGTCGAACAGCCGGCTTAGAATTGGTACGGACAAGGGGATCCGACTGTTAATTAAAACAAAGCATTGCGATGGTCCCCGCGGATGCTAGCGCAATGTGATTTTTGCTCAGTGTAATGAATGTCAAAGTGACCTCATCATCTAATTAGTGACGCGCATGAATGGATTAACAAGATTCCCACTGTCCCTGTCTACTATCCAGCGAAACCACAGCCAAGGAAATGTGCTTGGCAGAATCAGTGGGGAAAGAAGACCCTATTGAGTTTGACTCTAGTCCTACTTTGTGAAATGACATGAGAGGTGTAGGATAAGTCGTAGCCCTCACGACCTCGTGCTTGATTGAAAGAGTTTCCTTGCTCCCTCACAGTCGCTCCGACCGCCGCTTCCGTTCGCGCTATAGACGCTATGGTTGGTCGAGGTTGCATAGGCATGCCTTGGACTTGCTCCACGAGCATCCTCTCCACGAGTCTCTCTATCCGGTCCAAACGCTCATCTAAGCGCCTCCTCCGGTCTTCTTGAAACTCCTCCCGGCTGGACTGCTCTAACATGTGCACCATCTTATCCAAGCGTTGCATTTTCTCTCCATCTTCTTGCGACGCCGTGAATGTTCCAAATCTTGTGACAGCCATCCTCGTCTTCCCATCTCCTATGCTCTGATACCACTTGATCCATACTTGCTCTCGAGGCTAATTTTGCCCGGAGAACAAGTAGGTTAATTTTGAAGGATCTAGGGAAGATGAGAAAACATCAAGACAACTTGGAACAAAATGTTAGTGGTAAAGTAAAACTCATAATCTTTTGATTACAAGAATAACAATTTACAAAAACAACTAAACTATTGATTCTAGCCACAACCCGCCAAGCAAAACAACTAAGCTCGAACCATCAAAGATAAGGTCGGGTCCGCCTCATGCATGGTCAAGGGTGTGCTGTCTGC
>MJHO01000036.1:15177-26195 GCA_002076135.1 Xerophyta viscosa
TCCGCGCGCTCGTTGTAGAGACTCCCCATGCTCCCCTAAGGTCACTCGCACCGCTGCCTCCGGCATCAACATAGGAGCTACGGTCAGCCGAGCTTGCACAGTTGCTCCCTGGACTTGCGCCCTCGAGCATCCTCTCCACGAGCCCCCGTCACCGGTCCAGACCTCCTCCAAGCGTCCCATCCGATCTTCCCGCGACTCCTCTCGGCTGGTCTGCTCTTGCTCATGCGCCAACTCCTCTGAGCGTTGTAAGTCTCCATCTTCATCTCCATGCGGCGTTGTGACTGTTCCAAGTCTCGTGACCGCCATCCTCGCTTTCCACGACTCCAAGCTCTGATACCACTTGATCCGCAAGCGCTCCCGAACACTAAGGACAGAGAGAATGCCTAAGGCACTGATTAGGATCTAGGGAAAGCTGGGGGAAGAAGAGAGAATTGTTTTGCATGCAATGGAGTCGGCCAAGATGCCTCTCCCTTGTGTATTCCAGCAACCCTAGTTACAAGCATACACACATGCCACCCTAGCCTAGCCACAACCCGGCCAACTAGTATATATAAGCTCAGACACACCCGAGCACCCCTTACCACAAACCGGTCAAGGGAAAACAACCTACAACAATGAGTACACATAGTGGAAATGTAACTAGACATGTAGACTTGCGGCCCTGCATCCTTTGTTGGCTGCCCCTTGGCATGCCTCGCATCCCTGCTGGCAGCCCCTTGGACTACCTTGCGCCTGCTGGCCTTTCATGCGCCCACGCTCGCCTCTTGGCTTTCCTGTGCGCCTAACGCCTTCTGGCCCTTCATGCGCCCGCGCCCGCCTGCGCGCATAACGCCTGCTGGCCCTTCATGCGCCCGCGCAAGCCTGCGTGCATAACGCCTGCTGGCCCTCGGCCTTCCGCGCGCGCGCCCGCACACCTTGCCTTGCTGGTCTACCGCGCCTGGCCAATCCTTAGTCGTGACCGCGCCCGCACCTGGTCTGAGCGCAAATCCCATGTCAAGATCCACCTGGACTCCGTCGTTATCCTAGGCCTGGGACACAGAGTGTGACACCCCCGGTTTCGGCAGGATCGGCACGAAGGTGCGAGATCTGCGCGGTGCGGTCGGGGCTTTAGGGGCGGGGTCCGGGGCGGGAAGCGGGACGCGACACTAACGGATCTGAAAAAGATTAAAAAACAATAGGGTGAGTCAAACATGACTTAGTGAGCGGCACGAATAACGATCGCGGCATCTCTCACCACAACACAACAAAACCATAACACATGACAATAAGCAACAAGTAAAGCATCATCATAATCATCAAATATCATATAGTAAAACAAATTCCCATAACCAATCCACTTATGCTTTACTTTCTTAAGTTAGTGTTTGCTCGACTAATCACCCGTTAGTCCTTTCACATTTGCAACGCAACACATCCTTTAGGTACCGCCGCACCAAGGATCTGGGTTAAACATGGTGCACGTCGCATCCCCCAGTACTCTACAGCAGGGGCGATCCCTTTTGGCCTTAAGGGAGTTACTTGATATGCCGGCATTTTTGGAATTTCCGATTCAAGCCTCGCCTGGTCTCGTAGCCGCCACCCTGGCCTCGGGCTGGTCTTAACTATGCCACCGGTCTCTTCTCGAGACAACATATCTGGGACTCCAGCGCCCACATCGTCCCATTTCGATCCCGGACGATATCTTCTCGACTCACACGGGATATCGAATCTAGGCGATGCAGTCCAACGAAAGTGCCCCACCATAATATATTCACTTATCAAATCTCATTAGCACCCACGTTGTCGTGTCACAAATCACAACAATACTTATATTGGCCACACCAGTAGAAATACAGCCCTCTCACTCACAGTTACTAGTGATAGACATACAACGGTTTCCACGCATTCACAATTTCTTTTCCAACACATATCCAACATATATCATGAAATAAGAAAGTGTTGCCATATTAAGTCCAAGTCACATAATCACCACCAACATAATCATAGGTACCAAAACTTACTAGCAAGTTGCAATAACATATCACCATCATGCTAGCATCACAACATGTTCATAAATTACATATCACAAAATCTAGGGTTTTCACCCTCAAAATCTATATATCACTTAATAATGCTTGAATCACGTAAATCATCTTAATTGCATTCGTCACCACCACAATCACAACCAAGCAAGAAGTGCAAACTGCTCACCTTGAGGGCTAGGTTGAAACAAACGCAAGAACGCGAGCTCCACCACACAACACGCAACCGGGGAGAAGCTAGGTCAAGAACTGTTGGGTTATCGGGTTCGAAAAACACATCAGATGCACAACGGAAATTTAAAATTTTTAAAACACAATTCTCGTGTACCCGAATACAGGATCACATTGGTATGCTATAACAATTGAAACATTTACATCGCATGTAAAATAAGCATGATAATTAAAATTAATCTTACTAATTTTAATGCGATTCTATCATACTTCTAATCGCGGTACGAGTTTATTGAAATACCTTGGCTGGTCGAACATGCCACGTAACGATCCTCGTATTTTGATGAATTGAGCCGCGAAAGTACCCGGCCTTAATGCTAGTCCACGCCGAGACGATCGCTGTAGACACCCCATTTTGTCCGGGTTCGTCCCGATTTTATTCGATAAACTCGATTAAGCTTAAAATCTTGATTTACATGATTAAATTTATTTTAGCTTAATTTGAGACTATATGGACGTACATGATTGTTTATAATTTTAACGAGACCGCATACGAACGAGAAATTTTCGTAAAACCAAAAATTTTATACTTGAGGGGCTATATATGCCAATAACCAATATATGAGTCTGGCAGTTTGTAAAATCAATATGGCCCGTTATTGTAATTTAGCAAATAAGTGGATTTTTGCGAAATATCAAAAAATCGCAAAAGAAACGGCCGCCGCTGCCGCACTTCGCGCCCATATCGCCGTTCAACGCGGAAGAAGCAGTCGTGGAGCTCACCACGTCGTCGGCGCCTCGCTCGCGGCATGGAGTCTATTTAGAGGGGAGCTCGGGCGGCGATCGGGAGGAGAAGGAAGCTCTCGGCCAAAAAAAACTAAAACATCAAGGGAGAGAAAACCCACGAGAGAGAGCCCATTCTAACTTGCCACAAGTTTCGCCGACCACCTACGAAGACGTTGCCGCCGCCGCCCGGCTTCGCCGCCGCCGCCATCACCGGAAAACACTTAAAAACCGAAAATCGGTTAATCGAGGTACGCGTCCAAATTTTATTAAAAGCATTACATTAGGATCTCTACATACTATAGACAACGGGACACCGCCGTGGCTTCGCCGGCGGAGGAAATAAAAAAAATAAAAACGATAACCGAAAATAATTCTCAAATATCTCGTAATATACACGTCGAAATCAAATTTTGACACCACCATTGAATCCAGGACCCTCGATATACCTTAAACATATATATACTTCGACGTGGCCGGCGGCGTTTAAATCGAGTCGGCCGCGAGCTCGCGGCCGACTGTAAATTTTAGAAGACGACCGGCTGAGCTGGTCGTCATTAAAAAAAAATAAATGAAAAAGTCGATTCGGGCACGGGGTTTAACCCCGCGCCATTAACAAGCTTCAGGCTCGGTCGGTTTGAAACCGACCGAGCCGAATTCAAACTGACCGAGTCGGTTTTAAATCCGACCGAGCCATTTTCAATCCGGTCGAGTCCAAATCGAATCTGACCGAGCCATTTTTAATTCTGACCGAGATATTTTAATTCTGACTTAGCCATTTTGGTCCTAGGAACCTATTTAGTGGTCCAAATCTATTTTTAATCAATTTTAATCACTTTTAAATGGATTTTAAGATATAATTTCATGATTTTTGTCTATAAAGATGGCTCTAAACATCAAAAATATCATAAATCTTCTAAAAATAGGTTAAAGTGAGGCGGTTAACCGATCTCTACACCTTATTAAATTATTTAAAATAAAAATAATAATAAAAAAAAGAACAAATCTTAAAATCTTTTAAAAATAAGGTTAGAGTGAGGTGGTTAACCGATCTCTACACCTTATTAAATTATTTAAAATATAAAAAAATAATAAAGATGACAAATCCTAAAATATTTTAAAAATAAGGTTCAGAGTGAGTCGTTAAACGATCTCTACAGCTTTATTAAATTATTGTAAAATATAAAAACAAAATAATAAAAAATGACATGAATCTTTAACTTTTCTTATATAAAATATAAAAGGTTTGTGTGAGGCGGCTGAATTAACACCCGATCCCTCTACAGCCTATAATTAAATTATTCTGACGATTTATCAATTCATACACAATAAAAAACAGAGATTACGAATCCTTAAATATTTTACCAAATTATTAGTTAGAGTCGAGGCGGTTAACTGATCTGCGTACACCTTGAATAACAGAAAGTATTCCAAAAAACATAAAAATTAATATACATATAGAATCTCATTAAGAAAATCGTTTTGGTTAGAGTGAGGGCCATTTTAACCAAATCTCTTACACCCTTATCCACAAGGTGAAATAAATTAAAAATAAACGGAGTGATCTAGAACTCTCGGATTACGGTGCGTTAATTCCCGGAACATCCTCTATATCTCGAATACAAAAAAAAAATACCTATCTTTCACCACCATAAATACCTTCAAGTGAATAAAAAGGAGACAACCACCCGGTAGGTCGATTACATTTATCACTCATCATTGCACCTGTGGGTCACATATATGATACATTAGTGGTAATTAAATTATTTTCATAATTTGATACTCAAATCGCCCAATATTATAAAACTATAATCATTATATGAATGATCGAATTATCCCTTCTCTCGGAACACGCGGCGCAATCGGGCTTGTTCAGGTCGACATATATTATATTCCCAACTACGTAGCAGCCAATCCAACGAGCCCGATTCACTCTAACAACGATGGCTACGACACTGCGCTTATCCTTGGTTCTCTACTAATTTTCCATAAAAATATTAGCCACTCATCATTTAATCCGCTCTTAGCCGCCTGGTCGCGCGACTCTCACTTTCTTTCCCCCAAGACGTCCAACTGTCCAATCGATCTATTCCAACACACCGAAAGATCCGATTTTAATCGAATTAAAACCGGATTTGGCCTTTGGATCCTAATTAGACTCGGGCCTTCGGATGAATGGGATAGTGTTTTTCTTTCTTCGATCTTCCTTTAATACAGACCTCCGTGAGACGAGCGCAGGAAATACCCCACCGCCAACCTCAGCCGTGCCTTGACCGTCACCATTGCGACGCCGGACAACGAGCGGCGCTGTCCGGCATCAGCTCATCAATACAGGGCCTCGCTCTTGCGTTCTTTCATCCATCGCCACAATACAGCCGTAAACGGTGGTTTTACTGTATGTGTCTTTCTTGACATTCTTTGCACGTTGGACGTTTCGCTGACTCGTGCCCACCGCCCCCGTGCACAAGTCGTGCTCCCACCGAGATAGTAACTTTGCTCGGACGAGAAGAAGCTCTACTAACTCTGGTGAATCGTGGTTTCTTGGACGATGTAGACAGAGTTTGACGCCTCAGTTTGATACCGAGCAGGAGGTTTCGCGGCCACTGAGGGAGCTCCAAGCTTCTACCGAAGCGATTGCACGCCATGTGCGACCTCGTTTCATGCCGGCGTTTTCCTTGTGTATAGAGAAAGTAAATGATGGACTTACCGAGGGAAGGCGACAACGAGAGTAAGACCCGAGCTCGTGCTAGCGGCTGGTGTCGGGTTTTCTTCTCGTGGGCGCTGTGTTTGCCATTTTCTTCGGCTGGCTAAGACGAAAACTAATTATATGCAATATATAGCTTGCGATATTGTTTATGTCTCACAATACTATCTATCCACTCTTTGCCTATTTTTCAAAAATATTCTCAACGAGCTCATAAAACCAACTACCAACGTCGTCCTCGTTCTCATCGCCCCAAGTCGCAAGCGCATGGCACTTCCGCACCTACTGATTCGCGGCATGTCTGCTAGCGCTCCTGGACAACCTTTCTCTCTCGAGGTACCTCTACGATTACCCAGCGTTTGGGTTACCCCTAATAGCCCGATATAGTCCTACGGAGTGATGTGCGCCGTGAACTACACACATAACTTGTATCAGGAAGACGTGGTGTAGACCTCCGCAATCGTACCTTAGGGCCAGCGCTGGTTGTGATCCTGCACCCACACACCTGCCCGCACCTGATTCCTACCCGCCTCTATATCTCTATCCCTGCCAAAGTCTACTAATTCTTTCTCGGCACAGTATGCCACCCAATAATGATATTGATCAGCTACTCTCGACGCGGCTCTCAACTAAGCTCACTTGCTTGATGACGTACACCCCTTGCTCTTCGTCTGCACTAGTAAGAGGTCACCTCATCCCGTCCGGGAACATCTACCGTATTCAGACCTCCCGCTGACTTCGAGAGTTAAGGTAGCCAGTAGCTATCACCACACCTAGAGATCTCAGAACTACAGCTCCCTCGCCGACACTCACATTAACAACTGGCTTACCTCTTTCTGATACGTTACCCCCATCTGCTCCCTGATATGTCGCTACAGACAGCATAGGACTCGTGAAAAATGGCCATGAGAACACTCACCCGCCGCAGTCGCCCCCACCTACGCAAGATCGCCTAGATCCTACCGCCGAAGCTACGAGCTCACGCGCAATCCCAGAACGCATACAGCATTCTGCAAAACCTCGGTCCAACATTTTGGACATTGGTAAAAGCAGCCCCTCATGCACAAATTTTTGGTTTTTCGCGATCGCATCTCGTTTGCGTGTTACCCATTAGGTTTAGTACCACTCCGGCAGTGAATAAATAGTTAATTCAAACTAATTAACAAATAGTTAATTCAACCAATTAATTATATTTATTCACAGATCATGGTTAACGTCTAGCAACGTTCCATGACCACCCGTGTGGTATGAATATCACTTTCATCACATGAAACCTTTATGTAAATAGTTCCCATGCCCTATAATCCTTCTCTTCCTTTCAAACATCTCGAATGAGGTTAGAGTATGGATATATGTCAAACTCTAATATTGCTCAATCATATATATCTGTCCTAATAGATTCGCTCGTCTGCGACATTAAAAATATTAATAATTAATTCACATCGTACCTCGGCCAAGGATTTTTTGAGCTAGTTCTACTCAAAGACACATAGAATGTTCTCCTCCTTTATAGGAGGTGACAGATTCTCTATTGGTTATCATCTATTTTCATGTGCTATTATTTATACCCAGATGGTTCCCTTGTACAGCTGAGCTATACTTGGAAACACACTAAACTGTAAATCGTATACACATAAGATACTATGATAATCTTAAGTCCGAGGATCAAGACATAACTACCATACTGAAGAATTACCATTGACAGACTCCGCAGGTATTCTTCGAGTAAGTCAGTTTAGTGAACTCATTCATCCAATGAGTACCTATATACTTGCTTTATTGTCGACTACACGCGTAGTAATGAGATCACTACTCTCATCGTATGAGCAAGCAAGCTGCGTATTAGTCTTCCCGGTGACATTGAGCCTCTACTCAATGCACCTATGACTAAGAACATTATGGACTTAGGTTTATAAGACATTATGTCTCATTATCATGATCAACTATCATGATTCTAATTCTATTACTTTCGTCCATGGGGTTTATCATATACATTAATAAAGCATATAAACATGACGATGTGATAAATAAACAAATAACCATAATCAAGTAAACTATAAGTGTTTATTACAAAAATGTGTTTGCCAAAATATCTAATATTATTGACTTTTTGGGTATTTTCCTTTAAATCTTCCACTTGCACTTAAAGCTAATCCCTCATGCATCTCACGCCCATCTTGTCGAAATGGCTCTCAAACATCTTTTGAGGAAGTGCCTTAGCAAAAGGATCAGCTATGTTGTCTTTTGTGTCAACCTTTTGTATCTTGATTTCGCCTCTCTCAATGAATTCCCTAATCAAATGAAAGCGCCTCAGAATATATTTGGATCTATGATGAGACCTTATTTCCTTTGCTTGCGCAATAGCCCCATTGTTATCACATAACAACGGCATAGGATCTTGTATCCCTTGAACCACTCCAAGTTCAGCAATGAACTTTCTCATCCAAACAGCCTCTTTTGCAACTTCTGAACCAGCAATGTATTCGGCCTCTGTAGTTAAGTCTGCTACAGTCGGTTGCTTGAAACTTTTCCAACTAACTACACTGCCATTCAGGGTAAAGACAAACCCTGAAACAGATTTGCTGTCATCCTTATCTGATTGAAAACTTGAGTCCGTATAGGCCTCAACTTTCAATTCTGATTCACCACCATATATTAAGAAGATATCCTTAGTTCTTCTCAAGTACTTCAAGATACTCTTAACGTCAGTCTAGTGACCTTCACCGGGATCAGATTGATATCTACTCGTCACACCAAGAGCATAGGCCACATCTGGCCGGGTACACAGCATTGCATACATAATCGACCCAATTACGGATGCATTTGGGATATTCTTTATACAATCTCTATCTTCTTGCATTTTAGGTGCCTTGCCATTAGAGAGTTGAATTCCATGATTATACGGTAAGAACCCTTTCTTGCTATTTTTCATGCTAAACCGCTTTAGCACTTGATTGATATAATTCGATTGGGATAGTCCTATTATCCTCTTAGATCTATCTAATGCCTAGGACGTAGGAAGCTTCTCCCAAATCCTTCATGGAGAACTGCTGTGATAACCAAACATTTATTGATTGCATCATTGAACATCATTTCCAAAAAGCAGTATGTCATCTATAAACCACACCAAAAAAATAATAGCACTCTCGCTAATCTTCTTGTATAAACATGGTTCATCCTTATTTTTGATAAAGTCAAACGATTTGATTGTCTCATCAAAACGAATGTTCCAACTTCGAGAAGCTTGCTTAAGTCCATAAATGGACCTCTTCAGCTTGCATACCTTGCTTTCGCTCCCACTAGAGATCAAGCACTCGGGTTGTGTCATGTACACATCCTCTTCGAGGTTTCCATTTAGGAATACCGTCTTTACGTCCATTTGCCATATCTCAAAGTCATGGTATGCAGCTATCGCAAGTAATATACGAATGGATTTAAGCATCGCTACTGGTGAGAAGGTCTCGTCATAATTGACCCCTTGCTTCTGCTTGAAGCCTTTAGCTACCAATCTGGCTTTGTAGGTATTTACATTGCCGTCTGCTCCGATCTTCTTCTTGAAGATCCATTTGCACCCAATTGGACTCACTCCCTCAGGAGCATCCGCTAAGTCCCAAACCTCATTGGTACTCATGGAATCCATTTCGGAAATCATGGCTTTTAGCCACTTTCCGCTGTCGCTACTCTGCATAGCTTCTATGTAGAAGTTTGGCTCGTCATCAATGTAAACCAAACATGATAATTAAAATTAATCTAATTAATTTTTACGCGATCCTATCATGCATCTAATCGCGGTACGAGTTTATCGATATACCTTGGCGAGTCGCACACGCCGCTTAATGATTCTCGGATTCTGATGAATTGAGCGAAAATACCCGGCCTCTAATGCAAGTCCACGCTGAGACTCTCGCGAAAAAAAGAAATTTGATTTTTTAATCTAATTAAAAACGAATTTGGGCTTTGATCTTGAATTTGGTTAGCCGGCCCGCCAAGAAGAACACTGTTCTTCTTCTTCCTCCCGAAGCCGCACCTGCTGTCTCCCTCCCAGTCCAATCCCGGCCACCGAACCACGCTGATGCAGCCTCTGATCCACTGCCGAACACCATCTCCGGCGTCTCCTTATCTCTCCGAGACCGGCGCAGTGGTGGTCGGGGATCCCGCCTCTCGGTTGTGCGCAACTTTTGCACACAGAAGGTTGTCGTCGAAGCTCCGGCACTCGTCGTTGTCACCACCAGTCACCGAGATGATGTGCGTCATCGCACGAAGGCAAAGTTGCCGGTGGAATCTTCACCGCTTTCTCGCGGTGCTGAGGCTCATGGGACAGCTTCTCGTCGTCGTCTCTCTGGCAGGCGTCGCAAGTCGGAGGAGAAGGCGGTGGAGGTGAGATCCTTGTGCGCACGGAGAAGGACCGAAAGCCTTGCTAGAGGCGGTAGGGTTCTTGTCGTCGTTGCGGCGCCGAATCTCTCTTCTTCCTCGTATACGGCTGCATCTATATATCAGTATATATAGTTTCATGCATTGCATGAAAAAACTACTTCTTTGCTATTTTGCAAAATCAACCCCATGAATTTTGCAAACACTTAGTCCAACATATTGGACATTGGCAAATGCAGCCCCTCATGATCAAATTTTTGATTTTTCGCGATCGCATCTCATTTGCGTGTGACCCATTAGGTTCAGTACCACGCTGGCAGTGAATAAATAGTTAATTCAACTAATTAATAAATAATTAATTCAACCAATTAATTATATTTATTCACAGATCATGGTTAACGTCTAGCAACGTGCCAGACCACCCATGTGGTATGAATATCAGAATTCATCACTTGAAACCTTTATGTGAATAGTTCCCATGCCTTATAATCCTTCTGTTCCTTTCTAACATCCCGAATGAGCTTAGAGTATGGATATCTGTCAAACTCTAATACAGCTCAATCATATGTATCTGTCTTAATAGATTTGCTCGTCTGTGACATTAAAAACATTTCTTAATTCACATCGTACCTCGGCCAAGGATTTTCTGAGCTAGTTCTATTCAAAGACACATAAGATGTTCTCCTTCTTTATAGGAGGTGACAGATTCTCTATTGGTTATCATCTATCTTCATGTGCTATTATTTATACCCAGATGGTTCCCTTGTAGAGCTGAGCTATACTTGGAAACACACTAAAGTATAAAGCATGTACACATAAGATACTATGATAATCTCAAGTGTGAGGATCAAGGCATAACTATCACACTGAAAAATTACCATTGACAGACTCCATTGGGAGCCCGAGGCCGATGTGCGCGCGCGATTCCCAAGTTTGTTAGATTCGGAGGACCGAATCCCCTAGGTGGG